>JAMQGT020002366.1:0-107916 GCA_024447675.2 Pterophyllum scalare
TACCAGGGGTTGTAGGAAACAAGCTTCTGGGTCTTTAAGTGAAGTGAAAATTACAAATTCACACCTAGATTCCCTTTTCCCAGAAGCCCTTTTGACAACACAACATCATAACAGGGACAAATGCAAGCAAGCCTCCCTCTAATTGATAACCTTATTACTTATGTATACCAAGCTATTTACAGCCCGCCCTGCTCTGTAGTGTTCAGGTCACAGGGTCACCAGTGGGACTCACATATGAGACCATCCAACGTTAAATTGGTACAAACTGGCTGAGAGTACGTGTCCCTCACTAGCTGCCTGCCGTCAAATGGCTCCAACAGATGGATACACATCTCAGTGGGACACTGCCTGCCACCAGCTGCTCTTTCATGATACTAACAGAGAAAGGGACACACAGGAATGCTGGATGGAGGGATCTGGCACTGGCGGTGTCAGATGTCTGAGACTGTTATCTCCAAAACTGGCAATATCTGTGTGCTTACACTTTGCGAGATGTGGATGTGCTTCAAGAGAAGTATTTAAAGAAATACATTCATTTAATTATGCAATCCAATGTCCTGTGTCTCTAGGTAGTTGACTGATATTAATGTCTGGCCTGGGATCTTTGTGTATGTAGCTTTGGTGCTCAGGTTAAACAAATCTTGGTATCCGATTTGCTAAGTTCACAGACTTCAGGCACACACCATATACACCATAGATTGTTTGAAGTTGGGCGACATGACAGCCTCCCCTGAAGTGAAACCAAAATATTGTGATAGAGATGTGGAATTGGGATGCTGCCTCCCACTCAATTTTCAGTACAGACTGAAAATCAACTATTATATGGGGGGAAAGACTAGAAAAGAGAGCCAGAGTTTAATAATCAATAGAGAGAGTGTCTGTCTCCTGAATCCAAACTGGGAGCTGGTTCCATAGTAGAGGGGCCTGATTGCTGAAGGCTCTGCCTGCCATCCTACTTTTGAAAACTCTGGGAACCACTCGAAAACCTGCAGTCTGATCATAAAGTGCCCTGTTAGAATAATAAGTTGCTAAGATATGAGGAGGCCTGATTATTCAAGATTTCATATGTGAGAAGGATTTTAAATTCAAACCTGGGTATAACAGGAAGTCAACGAGGAGAAGATAATATGGGAGAAATATGCTCGCTCTTTCTAGTCCCTTGCTGCAGCATTTTGGATCAGCTGAAGACTTTTCAGGGAGCTTTTAGGACAGTTTGATAGTAATGAATAACAATAGTCCAGTCGATGCATGAACAAATATGACATAGAAAGGTAAACATACATCTATTAAACCAGGGAGTGAAATCCCTAATAGCCTACGTAGTTAGTTTCCGAAATCTTGTTTGAATAGGTGAAATCCCAATTTTTAATTGGGATTTAAAATGGGATAAGTTGTTGATGGATTCAAGGATAGGAGAAGTGAGTTCCAGAGATGAGCAGCCGTATAACAAAACGCCCTGGACCCCATTGTAGAAAGAAGGACGGAAGGTGTAGTGAGGCAATATAAGGGGGTGCAAGGTTATGGAGGGATTTGTGGGTAAGTAGGAGAATCTTGTATTGAATACGCTGGTTTATGGCGAGTATATTGCGTGTATAATGTAAAAAATAATGGTTCCAACACAGAACCCTGTGGAACTCTGTGACTAACTTTTCTGTCATATTACGCGAGGGTGTTTACTGCATGTTCTCAAACAAATGGTGAAAAGAATGCAATTTCCATGTTGTTTTGGCTTAATCTTAGTCAAAAGGTCACTACATGCAGGAGCACTTTGCCATACCAAGGCTTTCTGCCATTTAGGCTCAACAATGATTAATGGGTGTCTTTTAACCCCAACCGTGATCTTTTCCTAAATCTAACAAAGTGGCTTTGCTGCTTAAACCTAACCAAGCTGTGCTTGTATACTAAAAATAATACAACCTTAAAATAATCACAGTCTGGTCCTATGTCATAGCACTGACACTGTAGTGTGTCTCTTCAGTGAGCGCCTGAATTACACAAGCTACACATGCTTATGCACAGCAATCTGACTTTATTATTCCTTTCTAGTGAAGTCACAAGTCAATTCAGTGAAATTGATCTAAGCTAAAGTACAAAGTCACACCTAATGAAGCATGACTTTAATCAATAGGTATTAGTTTTCTTCACAGGCAACCAGCAAGAACCTTAAAACAAGAGCAGACCATTCATCCAACCATACTTTTTTTTTTTTTTTAAAGATTTTGTAATTGGCCTGAGATCTGTGACCAATCACATCAAGTATTTAAAAAGATATTAGGGATGAGTCTTTATGACACTTAGTTCTACACATCCCACGCAATAAAAGGTCACATAAAAGCCCAATAGCAAATATTTTAGCACTGAAGCCAGTGAACTATTTCCCTCCCAAATCTACCATCAATAGAACAACACATCTGTATGCAGCTCTCACTGCCACCCATTTGCTGACAGCTGTCCTGTCGAGCTTGATCATCACTTGTACTGACAGTTTATTGGTTCTCCTCAAAGACCTTAAAATACCAAAACTCATGAGGGAATTCATTAAAGTCAGAGCCGTCATTAGCAGTTCAATATTTCTCTAGTCCACACCAAATTTTTTACTCATTTCAGGGTTTTAATGCTACTTTAACACTTATGCTGGAAGACGGTTTGACATCACAGATTAAAGCAACTGCCCTTAAAAGAAATCCCAATCCTGAAATGCTGTTGACAGAAACTGTGGAATCCAGTTTGGGATTTTTACAGATACAAACTAGAAGCCACAAAACTTTGTTGAAATTATTTTTTTTCTGAAGATATTTCACTCTCAAATAACCTTTGAGCTGTGCTTATAAACTCTGCTCTTGTGTACCTGCCCAGTACGAAGCACTAGCAGGTGAATTCAGTAGCAGCTTAGGAGACACATATTTTGGTGCTGGAGAAAATTACAAAGCTAAAATGAGGGCACATATAGGATTTTACATTACCCGTGTGGAAAAGAACATGACTCCAAATAAATGCTACTACACCTGTTTGGAACAAGTGTAACTGGCAGCTGGAATTATCTGACAAATAATAATAATAATAATTATAATAATAATAATTGTTCTGCTGTGAGTTATAGCCCATTCGAGAAATGTGTGCTCTGATTTTTGTAAGAGAAATTCAGTTTGTCTATTTCCCACTAATTAGCAGGTGTCCATGTAGACTATATTGTCAAAAGTATTCACTCACCCATCCAAATCATTGAATTCAGGGGTTCCAATCACTTCCATGTCCACAGGTGTAGGAAACCAAGCGCATAGGGATGCAGACTGCCTCTACAAACATTTGTGAAAGAATGGGTCGCTCTCAGGAGCTCAGTGAATTCCTGTGTGGTACCGTGATAGGATGCCACCTGTGCAGCAAGTCCAGTCATGAAATTACTAAATATTCCACCGTCAACTGTTAGTGGTATTATAACAACGTGGAGGTGATTGGGAACAACAGCAACTCAGCCAAGAAGTGGTAGGCTACATAAAATCACAGAGCGAGGTCAGTGGATGCTGAGGCGCATAGTGCGCTGAGGTCGCCAACTTTCTGCAGAATCAACTGCTACAGACCTCCAAACTTCATGTGACCTTCAGATGAGCTCAAGAGCAGTGCGTAGAGAGCTTCATGGAATGTGTTTCCATGGCCGTGCCGCTGCATCCAAGCCTTACGTCACCAAGCACAATGCAAAGCGTTGGATGCAGTGGTCTGAAGCATGCTACCACTGGACTCTAGAGCAGTGGAGATGTGTTCTCTGGAGTGACGAATCACACTTCTCCTTCTGGCAATCTGATGGACGAGTCCGGGTTTGGCAGGGTCCATAAAGACATGAGTGAGTTTGGTGTGGAAGAACCTGATCGGCCTGCACAGAGTCCTGACCTCAACCTGACAGAACACCTTTGGGATGAATTAGGGCATAGACTGTGAGCTAGGCCTTCTCATCCAACATCAGCCAGTCCAACCTTTAGCTGAACACTCACTTTTGTCTAAATATGGTCATTTCTACCAACGATGGGTGACATCACAGTGGCACATAATACATAAACAAGCTACTGGTAATGCTGGCATACAGTTTAGCGTAAAGTTTGCCATTTATACAAATACTTTTGTGCACATGTGGACAAAGGGGACAGGGAAGAACTTTCTAAAAGAGCCAATCTTGATTATCTCCTGGACATGCAGTCAGACTTGAGCGTGAAAGGTGATGGTGGATATACATATAAGCTGATCAACAGGATGCTTTGCGAGTGTTTCCTGATGGACGGCCACAGGAAGGTGGACTTGAGTGGCAGCTTGGCAGCCAGTGGTGGAGAGATCCATCATGTCATGACAGGAAGGAGAGGGCTCTGACGTCTTGGCCTGCCCTGACAGGCCAGCGCCTGTCAGCTTAATGAGGCTCCCAGTGACAGGTGATGTGGTTGTTAGAATTTGTGTGTCAGTGTACGTGTGTGGGTGTGGATTTTGAACAAGTGCCTCGTTAGCATGACTCCCATAGCTGAAATGTCTGTTATTCTATCTTGCGTGTTTCCAACAGCCTTATGTTTCTTTTTCATATGTTTTCTCAGAAAAATTCCAGACGCTGTTGTCTCCATTTATATCTCTTATAGTTGTGAGAGCTTTTGTTTTCTCCTGCACTTCAGTGATATTTGCACAGACACTGTCCCACTTGCATCTAAATCTAGAACTCTCAACTTCCCCAAAGTTGTAAGTTACTCTTACCTGTGTGAGTGCACCAAAAAACTTTGTGTATAAACAATTCTGTGACCTCTCCATCTCAAATGTCCTTTTCCCCTCCGGTGTGTCTCCCTGTTTCTCAAACTCTCTCACCTCTTCCCCTCAAACCACCCACTCATCTTCCTTTCCCAATGTGAGGGTATTAGGTTCACACAGTAGAATATAGATTAATCCAGCACGGACACCTCTATTGATTTCTCCCACACCGCAGACACAGGAGATAATGAAAGGGTTTTCCTTGTTTCCCCCCAAGTAGCCTTGCGTCATATTTCTTCAGGAGGTCTTCAAGTGAAAGACAAATTGAAAGAACCGGATTCTATCCCACTGATACTGTAGACTGTGCTGGTCTGATATGTTCATTGTAATCAGTAAGGCGTTTCGCTAAATACTAAAAATACCACTGATAGAACAGTTTATGAAAACTCACCTTTTCTTTCCTGTCCTGAGTTACTGATGCTATAGGTTTCAAGGTTTACAGTCACTATGACAACTTATTATTGAAGTTTCAGACAGGTAGAAACAAAAATAGTCTCATTTCTGACCTGTAACTGTCCTGCAATTTAGTGACTATTATCTTACATCACTGTCTACTCAATATCTACAGCAAGCTTAACTACATTCATCAGCCACTTCATTAGGTAAACTTGTTCAGCTGCCCAGTAACGCAAACATCTAATCGGCCAATTACGTGGCAGCAAGTCAATGCAGACCATGCAGACATGGTCAAAATGACCTGCTAAAATTCAAGTATCAGAATGGGGAAGATGAATTTAGTGACTTTGAATGTGACATGGTTGCTGGTGCCAGGCTAACTGGTTGGAGTATTTTGGAAGCTGCTGATCTACTGGAATTTTCCGACATAGCCATCTCTAGGTTTGCACAGGAAATATCCAGTGAGCAACAGTTTTCTGGGCAAAAAAAAAACCTTGTTGAAAAACCAGTGTATGCAGAAGAGCATCTCTGAATGCACAACATGTTGGACCTTAAAGTGGCTGGACTACAGCAACAGAAAACCATTCCAGGTACCACTCCTTTCAGTTCAAAACAGGAAACAGACTACATTTCACACAGGATCATCAAAAGCTGATAGTAGAAGACTAGAAAAATGTTGCCTGGTCTGATGAGTCTCAGTTTCTTCAGAATTTTCTCGTAAATATGAACGCATTGATCCATCCGGCCTCATATCAATGGTTTACGCTGCTGATGGTGTAATGGTGTGGGGGATATTTTTCTGGCATGCTTTGGGCTACAGTTGAGCATCATTTAAATGGCATCACTTACCTGAGTATTGTTGCTGACCACGTCCATCCCTTTATGACCAAGAAAAAAATAGAGTCCAGACGGTCCCGGATGAGCCTCCATTTTTGTTACGTCCTGGCTCAAAAGCTGCAACATAAGGTGGAGACTGACACCGGAGTCTTGAGAAAATGTTTTTTTTTTTTTAAATTACTTGATAAAACAGTTGCAACCCAGAGAGTAGAAGAGCAAGAAGTTGTGTAGGCAATCAGCAATAAGTAAATGCAGCACCTGAAACTCTCTCGCTGCCACTACAAAGAGAGTAGGGGTTGCAAAGGGGCGTAACAGTACCCAGTGTCTGATGGCTGCTTCTACAGTAGCAGGATAACGCACCGTGTCACAAAGTTCACCTCAAACGGGTTTCTTGAACATGGCAGTGAGTTCACTACACTTAAATGGCCTCCACCTTCACCAGATCTCAATCCAATAGAGCACCTTTGGGATGTGATGGAACGGGAGACTTGTACTGTGGATTTGTAGCCAACTAATCTGCAGCAACTGTGTAGTGCTGTCATGTCAATATGGACCAAAATCTCAGAGGGATGTTTCTAGCACCACGTTGAATTTATGCCACAAATAATTAAGGCAGTTTTGATGGTAAAAGGGGGTCCAACTTAGTACCAGCAAAGTGTGCCTAACAAAGTGGCTGGTGAGTGTATGTTTCAGGTAATGTTGATGTTGCATGACTATAAAGTTTAAGAAATTCATAAAGGGTGAAGCGTCACTATTAGCATTACTCTAGCATCCATAACAGAATTTCACACAGTCAGTGATGGAGTATGCATCAACACTTTTTATTTAAGTAAAAGTCAGAAACTGTATATGAAAGATATATTTTCTCACATGAATATGTAGAAGGGTAGAAGCCATCAGCTGAAATAGGCTGGGCCTGAGCTGACCTGCTGGCTCTGTGGCTGGACTTGACTTTGTGGCCTGCCTAAATTATGCTCGATTGTTATTCTACTGTGGGTAGAAAGCGTATTAGCCAGCTTGCAGTTGAGGAGAAAAAGATAGTCATATCCATTTCCAGCCATTATTCTCTTGATTTTTGGTTTGGAAAATTATTAAAAAGACTACAGAAGCTATTTGCAGAACATTGCTTTAATCAGAGCCCCGTTTACTTTTTGGATATTGGGTGATGATGTTTCTCATGGGTATAAGAGGTAACATTATCTGAACTTGCAGCATCTGTTACTCTGCTAGATCTTGCCAAGAAAGTGATGGTGCCTAAAAGAAAGTTATTGTTGTCATATTTTTACAAGCCATTTATCATCCCACAAAATATGCCCAAAAGACCAGTACACATTTGTCCTGAAAAGCTTTGAGACAATATTTTTTGGGAACAGCTTGGTGTAAATACAGTTATATGACTGCTGTTAAGCAGCCAGCTGGGAACTTTACGTCACTTTAATACCGATAGAGGGTGATTCAAGTCGTACATTGCAGACTGATGGACTGCCCGAAGCGATGGTGGCCATTTGGGAGCAGCGAGGGGCAGATTTCTCTTCTTTTAATCCGGTCACACTGGGTTGGGTGTGTCCTCATTTGGTTTCTCAGAGTCTAATGGCTGCAGCACTCTGGAGGACTTAATTACTACCCAAGCAGCACTCAGAGATATGCTCAGAATTTGTTAAAGCCACTTTTCTTTTAATTGTTGCCATTTTCCCTCTAAGAAAAGAAGCATTTCTTTAAACAAGTTTGGAGAAGAGCAGAGTACAAAAAAAAAAAAAATCCACTAAGTGAAAGAAAAAAAAACAAAAACTAAACAATCTTACAATGAAGCAAAGATCCACAGGCACATTTTAATTTAGATTATGTCCTAGATTTTGTGTAACAGTAAATTAGAGTGTGCAGTTGAGTAAGAGACATCTCGTGGAATTGTCTTCGTACTGAACAGCGTTTGTACTCCAATATGTTCTGACTTTATTGATTTCTTCATGAGACTAGGCTCAGATGGAATATTGAACTGTTCGGCATGAGTCTGTGCTCCCTCTGACTTTCTCTTTCTCTGCACTCAGAGGGACGCCTGGTTTCCACAGCACTGAAGGAAAAGACCCTTGTCATGGGAGCATGACTAGCAGGTGCCTCGTCCTCATGAGTGATTGGTGTCGGTGCCTGCGGGGCTTGAACTCTTGGCCTTTCCTGCCATGTCGCTGCCTGAATATTCAAAAACAAGCTGATCAGACACGACAAGCAAATTGGAGTTAATACTAACAGGCTCAGATTAAACGGCAAGATGCACGTTGAATCACTTAATCGTGTCATTAAAAGGCATGGGTCTTGAAGTCACCATGGTCAAGGTCGTAAACATCACGGCTCAGGTCAGGTAAGTTGAAATCTGTCGCTGCCGCTTCCTACTGTTTTCCACCTGACCGCACTGCATTTTGAGGATACAAGAAGATCATCCTGCGCATTTAAAAATAGCATAAACTGTTCGTGTAACTTAATTTAAGCTCTTCCCTTGGGATTCCGAAATCATTAAATGATTTATCAGAGTTGACACATCAGTTTCTTTCAGCTCAAATTTTGCTGCATTTGCTTTTGGTCATTACATTATCCTCCTACGAACACTGTCACAGATGTAAAATTTGACAACTAAACTCCAATAATGTTGTCACTTTTAATCAAACTGGCACATTTATCAGTTTAAAGCTTTGAATAAAGAAATCCAGCCCTGTTATTGAATACTGTACATAATTTTCTTATATAAATTTAATATTCAGTGGAGCAGAATGAATCTGTCATTGAGTTAGCCCTTCATTTTAAGTATATTAATATTCATACTGCCACTAATGCAAAATTAATTTTGTAATGATTAACTGTTGATATATACCGATCAAGCATAGCATTATGACCACCTGCTTAATACTGTGTTGGTCCCCCTTTACCAAAACAGCCCTGACCCATCAGGGCCTGGACTCCACTAGACCCCTGAAGGTGCGCTGCGGTATAATGTTGGTGACAGATCGTTTAAGTCCTGTAAGCTGCGAAGGGGGGCCTCCATGGATCGGACTGATGCTCGGACTGACACCTTTCTATCAGAACCAGCATTAACTCTTTTCGGCAACTATTACTGGAGATACAGTAGCGGGTCTGTTGGATCTAACCACACAGACCAGCCTTCGCTTCCCACGTGCAACAATGGCCCTTGACCCCCGTGACTCTGTCACTGGTTCACCATCGTTCCTTCCTTGGATCACTTTTGATAGATACTGACCACTGCAGACCAGGAACACCCCACAAGAGCTGCAGTTTTGGAGATGCTCTGACCCAACTGTCTAGCCAAAACAATTTGGCTCTTATCAAACTTGCTTAAATCCTTACAGTTGCCCATTTTTCCTGCTTCGAACACATCAACTTTGAGGACAAAATGTTAACTTGCTTCCTATAATACATCCCAGCCACTAGCAAGTGACACGATGAAGAGATAATCAGTGTTATCCACTTGAGTGGTCAATGTTGTATTTGATCAGTGGATTTGTAAGTTAACAAGGACATTTTTACCCAGCACTTTCACTATCACTATATTATGTGAAAACACTGGAACAGAGCTTCTTAAAGTATTTTGCAGCCCTTCTCAGTTCCAGAAGACTGCAAGATGGCTGTAGTAGGTTAATTCCTTCATGACTTTTGGTCAGCTAACTTCCTGCCTTGGAAACCAGATTTCACTGCCACAGATTTTTGCAAATCCCCTTCCATAATGTCAGGACTGCTGTTCAAGGAATGCGGGATTTAGCTTGAATGTTTCCTTGGCATTTTCTCAAAAGGTCACCTGAGCCGTTCAGTGTTATACTGTACATTTTTTAAAGCATTCTCTTTGTTCAGTGGTGCTGGCACCTTATACGCGGACCAAGCCCTTAAGAATTATTATTATTGATTGCAGAATATATGCAGGTGATCTGTGCAGTATGTGGTGTTTTATAGCTGCTGAGCCATGATTTCATACCTTAAGTAAAAAGAAGTAGAATGTTTTAAGAAGAGAAGAAAACCTAGTCTCACTGTAATATGCGGTATTGTTATACGCATCTTTCTTCCTATACCAAAGATTTTTTTGTTTTGTTTTGGTTTTTTTGGTGGGGGGTAGGTTTGCTTTGTTTGCCCTAATATAGCATGTTTTGTGGTATCTCTATGGCAAAGGTGGAGAATGCAAATGTAATATGACCCATAGAGAAATACACAAGATTGTAAGAAAATTAATTATACATTAACAGAAGAGACACATGTTCATATTTCAAGCTTCCAGTCAGTGTTGTTTTATGCATGACCATAATCTTTCTAAATATGTTTAGCGTTGTATCCACGACAAGGAAGCTAACCCAAACCGCAGTGTTTCACTTCAACTAAGTGCTTATTGGAATCCAAACCATGCTCTTTCCCTAAGCCCAGCCAGGTGGGTTTTGTGCTTAATTCTAACTATTGTTGTCACACCATAAAATTGATTCTTGAATAGTAAATTGTAATGGTTTTGGAAGGTACAGACGAATGAGAGAACAGGATCAGAAAGCGCTAGAGACAGCCACTGCACCCTGGAACATAAAGGTGCAGAGACAGATGTTTTTCTTGTTTTTGTTGACTATTGCTCTAGTCAACTTCTCAAGCTGGATAGAGGGATCGAGCGAGAGGGATTTGCCTATTCATGAGATGCTACTGGAAAAGAAGTATAGTAAGAAAGGGTTTTCAGAAAAATTCTTTTGCCACATGAGCATAAAAATAGAAAAGCCACAGCAGGCTTGCATTTACAATTCTGCAAGGAAAATTTTCCACCGTAGCTTAGACACAGAGCTCTCCGGACTGCATCCTTGGCCTGTCTGTTAGAAAGTCAACAAGGTGTTATTTCAATCTGACTCCAACAGATATCGTGTCTGGTCAGACCTTTAGATAATCACACTGTCTGACTATCACAGCTTTTTAAAAATAATAGGCCTTTTACCCTCACTAAGACCTTTTTGTGATGGACAGACCAAACAAAGAGCTCAGAGTGTGTGCACAAAGATCTGTTGTTTGACTTTTTTGAGTGCATGTGAGGCTGCAAAATGACATCCTATTTATATGCCAGTGTGCTGTATTTTTCTCTTTTCAAACATTGTGAACATGTATGACTGGTCCCACAAATTCGAATGTGTGTGCGAATGAATAGATGCACTCAGGAGTAATTGGTTTGGTCTGCAGAATTACCAGTGGAACAGCAGAGGACAGGAGGAAAGGAGAGAGAAGGAAAAGAGAGGATGCTTTGCTTCAGCTCATTAACCAACGCCTGTTAGCTTGGAAATAAATTGGGTGAGATTCCACCACTGGAGAGGCTGATTAGTTCATTTTTCTCCTCCTCCCGACTGATCTGTTGGAGGTGTAGTGAGCCACGGCCACTTCTCTCACTCTTTCTTTCTCACTCTGTCTCACTTACATGAGTCCAAGCACACATATACTAAAAATCAGCGGCCCATGGGTCCCGGAGCAGATGCGAATGAGACAGGTGTCAGATGACTTGCTGCCTGCCACAGCTCAAAGGTCACCTAGACTTACAGTATCTTTGTCTGAGCGGGCTCACAGTCAGTGGACAAGGCTCCATCCAGGGGGAGTGATGGCTGACAGAATACTTCAAGAAGCAGGTAGAGTGATGGGAAATGGCCTCAGAGCCTTAGATGGAAAAAATAAATAAATGAAACAAAAACTTTCCTCTGTGATACAAGTGTCTTTGCAAAACCACAAGGTGTGGCAGTGATGGTTTTGGACTACTAATCACTCCTAGCATATGATTCCGAGAAATCATCTTGTCTTCCTCGTCATTATTGTAGCGGGGGGGGGGGGATGCCTGTTCTGCAATGTCACAGGCATCATTGTGGAGCACAGCATAAAAGCTGAAATTTGCCATGTAGCTTGTCATTTGCAAAAACCTTGGCATTTGGTTACTATTATTAGCATGCTGTTCAAAACGTAGGCTGAACACTTAACTAGGCAGAAAGAGCGACTGTCGTTCTTAATGAAAGCACTTCCATTTGGCAAAAAGTGCAATCCAGAGTGGAGATGATATTCACAAATAAGTATCTGATGCAGTAATCTGCTAGAATATGCTTTTTTTTTTTTTAACCAAGAAATTACCCCACACTCATGGAACAACACAAAAACACTTCACTGCCAGACTACATTACGCTGTTGTTTTGATGAGTTTGTCAATACATACTGTACATCCATGCACAGTCACTTTAATATCCACAATGCTCATTAAAATCAGTGATGGAGATCAACAAAACAGCATGAACGAACACAAAAGAATGATGAGGGGCACATTAAAATGTAAATTTTTATACTGACACACATGGCAGAATGGGCATGTTTTAGAACTTATTGCACACATGCACAGGCGCATGCTTTAATGCTCAATGTTTTTGAGCAGTCACAAAATGGCTTGTCATGCTCTAACCCCCATTGCTCCTCCCTCCTTAATAACATCATTAATCAGAGAGTGTCAGTGCTGAGATATGGGTCGATAAACAATTTGGAGCAACATGCCTAATGGAAACCGGAGTCATTTTATATATTCACCTGCTTATAAATCCTACAGATTAAACCATGTTTTCTGGACACTCCCACCAAAGGTATTATGTAATACTCCTATAGAAAAATAGAGGTTTTAAAGGCCAGGCACACATTATATAGTCTACACGACTTTGTAGTCAATCCTTCGACACATATTACAGAGCTGAATGTCTTAAAACAAAGATGCCCCTCTGTGTAGGCCTTTGTTTAATGTAAAGTATGAATTTAATTGATAGATTAAAATTACAGTTCACTCTTTGCATTTAGGAATGCACAAGTTCATCAAGTAAAATCCCATAACAATAGATTTAATAATGATTTATGGTTTACTCAAACACACACAGGTACAATTAGACAGCCATACGGTGTAAATGGTATAAATTCTGGCAAGGAGAAGTCTAAAAGAAAGTTCAGTATATTCTCTAGAACATGTTTCAGGATCAACATTTGAAGAAATAATTCAGTGACTTTGGTACCTAGTAAAAACTTAAGTAGCTTTCCAAAACTTTCCAAAAATGTGTAATTTAAGGGCTGTTCTGAATCTTTTTTTTTTTGGCTGCCACACATAAATCTATAAATCTAAGTCAGCTTTTTATCCTTGAATGATACAGATAAAGTATTGCGGTGGTGGTAATATTATGTGCATGGCCCATCAAAGTAATTGCTCAGGGACTATTGCTGCTGACTATTAGCAGTACAAGTCAACTAGTCAAGTTTATCAGCCACATTTATCAGCACTATTGAAAGGGTTTGAAATAAAATGTGCTGTCAGTTGGAAAGCCAGTGAACTTGTACATGCCACGCTGTAGCAGTAATCCTGAAGATACTTGGGTGCAAAATCAAAACTATATCATGTCATCCATGGAAGAGGGGTTTGGAAGCCAAAATCAAAGAAACTATGCGTGTTAGTTGGCCAAAAGAGGGTCACAAAGGAGTGCAGTTAGCTAGTTTCTAGAACGTGCCAAACAAAGACTCACAGCTCTGGCCATCGATCTGATGAGACAGACCAGAGAAGCAGAAACCAAGATGATGAAGGCCCTTCCAGGGACTCTAAGCTGCCATGCAAGGACAGACTCACTCAGAGTCAGGATTGAGCAACCCTGGAAGGATATGTGGGTGAACGAGGAATCACACAGCACTATCGCAAAAATGGCTGGTGGATCAAAAAGCAGACCACAGTAACCTCCTCAAGCATGGAACAGTCAAATGAATAAAAGATGACAAAGACAGAGATCCTGCATTTTAAACATGAAGAGCTGGATATCAACACGTAACATAATTCACTCTTACTGTCTGAAGAAGCTAACAACAAACCAATAATTGCCTGGTAACGTAATTAAATGACCCACTAACTGCTTACACTCACACAAACATAAGGATCTCAACAAGAGTACACCACCTTTGAACTACCAGCCCATAAAATGCTTCTTCACAACAATGATGCGCCAGATCAGACATCATAACAGCTACGCTTAGTAAGCAAAAACTCAAAGCACCAACTGCTGGTTCTAGGGGCAATCAGGCTTTAAGTCTAGGCAACTAGTACTAGAGGCTAAATGGACATCGATAACATTCATCAAGAATTTAATGTGGCCAGCTCCTAGGCCATTGCATAACCACAACGAATGGATATGAATACAGATTCAGTAATAAGCCACCTCCTGTACATGAATAACATCTAGCTTTGGAAGAGGTGTGAACAAAACTTCCTTACCAGGATCAAGAGCGAGGACACTGGAATATCATTTCCCATGTAATGACAAAGTAACTGGGATTAAGAAGGTTACTAGAAGGCAAAATCAGACATAAACAACTGAAAAACCTTTGTATCCCATAGTCCAAAAAGCACCATGAGGATGAGAGCTATGCAAGAAAATTAGCCAGAGCAAAATATCCCCATGCAGTAAGAAGGGTACTGAGAAGTCAGCTAAGTGGTAAGATTATTATCCCCAAAAAGCTGGTCACAAGAGATAGATACTCCTCACATTGCAAAGAGGTCCCGCCCAAAACCCAGAACCCTGAGACTCTTAAAACCACAGAGGGAGTAGAGGAGTGGGCAGGATTAGTAGATGTCAGAGCTACTATCCAGGATAAAACAGGGAGCCTTCATATGTATATACATCAGGAAAGTGGTTAAGCAAAGCTGTGCCTGTGATACATTGATAAATGTGACAACACTGTGGCAAGAATATTACAGAGATCTAGAGACATGATGGGGTGAAGGAACAACTGGAACAGATGTTAAAGGTAAAGTCCAAAGTGAAATCAGTCAAAATATAGGTCTCAGGGCCCTGTCATCCTGATACGGAGATTAGCTTTTAACAAGTTTGAGGTCAGCTACAGCATTTTTCATTCAAAAGAGTATGGTCCAACTTGACAACAAAACCTCCAGGAAGCACACATCATATATACAAGCCCACACCACTGATAAAGCAATGTAAAAAGCTGTGGACATAAGCACAATGGGCTAAATGAGAGAAAATGAAATCCTGTCTCCTTTGTAGATGGCTAAGATACAACACACAAAACTACAGCATCCAGTTTTGTTGATTACAGAATGACACGCTCATGTCATAATACCTCTCAATTTCTTCTCACTTTTTACAGTATTCATGTATTAGCCACAATCTGCCATAAAGAGGATAAACGCAGTCAAGAGCATATTACACACCTTAGACCAGAAAGCAGGTTTGTATTCCTGACTGAGCAGATCTTGAGCTGGCTGCCTGTCTAGTCAGCCAGTCAGCCCCCCCCCCCCCGAGTGACATGCAGCCTGAGTAGACATGGCACCGTCATCTGACTGAGACCAAATGAGCCATGAGTAACAACAGAGGACACCCAGCCGATTGGCTAATTGTCCTGAATAATGAACCCCATTCTCCTTTCTGATTGGTGCTGGAGGTGAGAGGTTGACAGTTGGCAGATCCATCCATCTGCTGCTTAGTTACTCTGCAAAAAATAAAAAATAAAAAAAATACAATTTTTTCCCCAGGTTTTGTTTCAGTGGAAACTGTTCTATATATTGTTGTGTATATTATAATTTATCATTTGAAATAAACTTCATTTGGCTGTTGTGAATACTTGGTAATTACCATTGCCTATATAAGGAAGTCCACGTACATGTCAAGCACCTGTTACTTTCAAACCCAATTTCTACAAAAACAGCAGCCATTTGTACACCACTTGCAGCTAAAACAATTTTAGTTTTAGAATTTGCAGCCTAATACTGTACTAGAGCACAAACTACGTGTGTGAGTGATTTTACTACTACAGAAATGGTAGTATTTGCTCTGTGTTACTGTGATCGTGATTGCAAGTGTATTGCTAACTGGACTGTAATCTCATTTTGGTGTGGCTAGGTCCTACTGGTTTCCCGCTGGTGCTCTTGATTGGGTTGTCAGAATGCAGCCAGCTGCTTGGTGAAATGCAGAACACAAACCTGATTGCAATGGAAGCCAGCTCTGACATTAACTGAGGGAATGGGTTGGGTAGGAGAGAAACGTGATAAAGGTTAAAGGCTTCATGACTTCAGAGATCTCACTCCGAGTTGTTTCAAGTTTCACATGTTTTTATGAAGTGAAAATCTGAGACTTTTTAAACCTATGAAGGGATATATTGAGGAACAAAGCAATACACAGAGGAATGTTTAAATTGAATGTTGAAGGCATAAGCACATAGAAACAAACAACAGCAATTACGTCTTTCTATAACGTTACTGTCTTTGGAACAATAGGTTGGGGGCTTGAATCCCAGCCAGGGCATGCATCCAGTAAGGGTCCCCAAGCTAGAGCCCACATCCTACCCAACCCTACCTCAGACTATGAATGAGATATATGATTGAAGCTATACCGACTCTGACTTCCCCCGGATTAACAAGGTTCACGTCAGGTGTTAAGGAACTAGGGCACACTGATGATAAGTGGGCTGCTGGAACAAGTATACGGCATAAATGGACATGAGATGAGAATTGGGAACTGTTGGAATGCTACTACACATGTAATCCCAATGAAAGGGGTTACATGAAGAGGATGTCCCACCTATGGACTCTTTGACACCCAACATCCAGACTGACATCAAAACAACTTGTAGCTCAGTGTTCCAACATCCACAAGAAGCAACTGCTATAACAACTAGAAACTGAAGTGGTACAACACAAATGCTATGGCAAGGGGGAGCCAGGACGATGGGTCAGGGGGGAGATATCAGCATCCCCACACTCCGAGCGTGGGTACCAAGCCCCAAGAACAACTGGTACATTGAATGCCAAAGCACCTGACCTGAAAGATAAGATCATGGCTAGAGACTACCAAGACTATAAGGAGCAGTACCCTCCATGGAAAAGAGACTAAGATCAAGGCAGCACAGAAGGAAGTTAGCCAGCCATCAGAGCTGCAGGAAGGTGCGATGAAGAGAGGGGTGTCTAAGAAGTACAACAAGCTGTTCATACCTGAGGCCTTCGAAACTGCAGAGTAAAGACTCACAGCCTTGGCTAACTGCTTGAAGAGGTATATCAGAAAGATAGAAGCCAGGAGAATAAACCAGATGTTCTCCACTGAAGTGGAAGGGGAACAATATAAGAACAGCACCCCAACCAAGGCTGGAGACAGAGCAGTACTGGAAGAGCATATGGGAGAAGCATGCAGCATACAACATCAATGCTCAGTGGCTAGTGGATCTAAGAGCAGACCACAACAACCTCCCTGAACAGGCTTCAGTAACCATCACAGTGGCAGACATCCAAGAAAGAGTCTCAAATATGAAGAGCTGGACAGCATCAGGTCCTGACATGTTACATACTTACTGGCTAAAGAAGCTAACTGCACTCCAAGAGTGCCTGGCAGCACAAATGAACTAGCTGCTAAAGTCTAAGACACATCCAGAATGGCTGACTGAAGGCCAGACAGTCCTGATTCCCAAGGACCCCCAGAAGGGACCAGTCCCATCTAACTACTGGCCAATAACCTGCCTCAGCACAACATGGAAACTCCTGTCAGGCATCATAGCAACTAGGATGAGCAGGCACATGGCTCAATACACTAGCGGGGCCCAGAATTTCCCATGATGCACTGAGTGTTTCTTCTTTACTCACCTCTTTTCACTTTCTGTGTTTTCACCACTCTGCATTTTATCATTAGTTATTATTTTTCTCTGGCTCGTTTCCACAGTGTGTCTTTTGTCCTGTCTCCCTCCCTTCACAATCAACTGGTTGAAGCAGATTGCTGCCCCTCCCAGAGCCTGGTTCTGTCAGAGGTTTCTTTCTGTTAAAAGGGAGTTTTTCCTTCCCACTGTCACCAAGTGCTTCCTCATAGGGGGGTCTTTTGATTGTTGGGGTTTCCTTTGTATTATTGTATGGTTTTTATCTTACAATATAAAGCACCTTGAGGCGACTGATGTTACAACCTCATTTTTGTCATGGCGACTGGCGGACCCAGGCACAGAGGCAACAGTTCACAGAAAACAAGGTTTTATTCCAAAAATCAAATATAACAAAACAGGTGAGGGCTGAGTATTTCTGGCAAGCATGGAGAATCTGAAAAGAGGAAGCAATGGTTGGGGGGGGGGTGTCAGAGACATGGCTGGCGGAGTGAGTCGGGGCCGAGGAGGTCTAAGGAGCAGGCAGGCGGAAGCAGGTGAAGCAGGGGAGCTGGTGGCCGAGTAGAAGGGCTCCGGTGTGGTGGAGGCTGGTTTCGCCGCTCCGAGGGAAGGTGATGCTATTGAGTGGAGATGATGAGCAACAGGAACGACAGAGTGAATAACAGGTATGCGAGAGTGTATTTCCAAGATTCAAAGCAGCTAGGTTTATCCCAGGTGGGTAGAACAATCTGGTGGCGAGTCAGCGTCTCAGCACCTCCTAAATAATCCTGACCTTAAAGACCAACAAGAAACAGCTGCCTGCCCCAACGGATCACCTGGAAGACAGACACTCCCAAAAACCACACAGCCCGCCCTGACTCATGACAATTTTGGAATTCAGTTGCAATTATATTTTCATTAACTTATATTTATTAACAAATATGATGCTATAATTATGGTTTGTACAGAAACTTAGGGAAAGATCATGGTTTCAAAAGCAAATGTTTATTGCAGATCTTTGGCACAAACCCTGGTATCCTACATCCAAGTCATGTTGCTATCCCATCTCCCACCCTGAACTCCATGCCCTTGGATATTTCCCCATGATAAATAAAGGGCACAAAACTTCACCTGCAAAAAATATTGCCTGGGGCTGTGAACTATGAGTCCAAGAAGTAATCATAATTTTGTACAGCTCTGCTGCCATACCTATTTAAATTGACTGGTTAGGGGGAAATGCCACAGTTACAAAATACTACAAATATACAAAGCAGGCGACCTTTGATCTACTTGTAAATCTAGCATGATATCTAAGTACCTCTTATCCATGACATTTTTTCCCATCTATGTCAAGCTAAGCTACCAACAGATTTATATTTATATTTTGGTAAATAGATGCAGAAATGGAAGCAGCTATCTTTGTTATTCCGTTTCATGCTTGGTAATGGTTTGCAGCTTTCATGGTAAATACAAGTCCCTGTGTTTTACATCTCTGGCAAAATGTGTTAACATAAAAATATATTCTCTCCTTTACTAAAGTATCAAATATTGTCATTTGACAAACATTTTAGTGAGACATACTCACAGTAAAGCACCCCAATCCTTGCTGGCACTTCACACAGCCCACTCACAGTCTGCTCATCAAGTCCACAGCATATAGACATAAACAGTCAAATACATACAGTATCTATGCACCTTGCCATTCTGGCATCTTACAGCACAGCAGGTCGCCATCGCCTGCCTGTCAGTGCTTCCCCCATTAACATACCCAGTGCAGCAGTAGTATGACTCTATCAGCAGCTGGGCTGAGTCTGGCGAGCTTTGATCCCCCCCACTGAGCCTATCCACTGGAGCATGACTACACCAGGTGGGAGACAGCCACGAGGTGCCAACTCTGAATGGAAGTGGTCTGACTCATTTGTAAGTCTGCATTTATAGATTATTGTCCTAAAATATCCAAAGACTGTTACAAGTTGTCTTTCAGTTGACAAGATAGTTTCTTCCTTTTCTTTAAGTACGAGTCAAGTTCATTAAATATGAGTGGGTACTGTATGTTAGTGTTGTGATTATCCAGAGTTACCTCTTGCACTTATCTTGCACTATGACAGGTGTAAATGTTATTCTAGGTGTTCCCATTTCTTCCAGAAGTGTCAGTTTCGGATACTTAAACAACCAGTTGTCATCAGTGCGTGTTTAAGCCTTTTTGTAGAAGTCATACTTTGTATCTTTCCACCAATATATTACCTGTCATAGTTTGACAGTATTTTCACCATTCTATAATAATAATAATAATAATAATGATGATAATAATAAATACCCTGCCTCTTGCCCTATGACAGCTGGGATAGACTCCAGTCCCCCCCCCAAAAAAACTGTAAAAGGTAGAATTTACAGTAAATGATCTTGCAAATAATAGTCGCAGAAATTTAACATTGCAGACATAGAGAGTCTAGAGAAATTAAGAAAATGCTGTGGTTGTAAGACATTTGACATTTTTTAATATCATAGTAGCGTTTTGGCAGTGTGATCCAGCAATGAGGTGAAACCCTGTCCAGCTTATTTTTTTCCATCCCATGTAAGCCAAATGCTTACCCTAACTGACTCTCATTAGCAACAAGTGGGTAAAGCCAATTGATTACTTAATTCTCGGTCATGAAGTGAGAGTAGGGTGGCTACCTCTCATGTGGAGGACCCACAACGTTTTACTATCAGCTTGCATATGCATATCTGGGTTTCCCCATCTGTCTGTCTGGGTCACCTCCATGCCCAGCTCTTCGTGTCTGGATAATTAGCTGCCCAGCCTTCGCTGCCAGACTGTGCATCCCATGGATTTATGATGGTGATGGCTGGCCAGGTCTCAGGGGAATGGTGTGTGTTTGTGTGTAGGTATGTGCCAACAAGGCCAAAGGGAGACATGGTTGTCCTACTAATGAGAGGACACAAGGTTATTTACGGCAGGCTGGACCAGTGTCATGGATATGGAGATAAGGCAACACCTGGGTAATAAATCATTAAGAACACATGTGAGTTTGGAGGTTGTTTAGTGTTTAGTCCAAAATCTGAAATCATCACAGATGAGTGTGCTTTTCAGTATCACCCTCCTTTCTATACTTCAGTTAAAAGGATAAAAGAGGTTTCATCTTTATGATTTACTCACGCCACTCCGGTTATTAAACAGAAAAATCATCTGTCAAAAAGCAAACATCACAGCCATTTCGCTACATTATGTTCTACACTTTGTGATTGTTTTTCTTTGAACAAGACTGAAATGTTACCTCCACTCCTTCGCTGAAGTGACTCATCTTTTCTCTATTTTCAGTGCAATATAGTGCAATTCAGAGATGAAAAAACATGTCCAATGGCTGCAGGTCAAAGGCAGACGGGTGCTGTGATGAATACATCTTGCTTTTTAAAACAGTTCTTCCAGTCACATTTATGTAAACATTTACACTGCTTGCATCAGAGGAGCTACTGGTATGCTTCATATTTTTTGCTGCTTTTTTTTTTTTGCCACAGTTGGGAAATGGGTGCATTTCAAGGACATTAGATTAGTCTGCCTGCAAGGGAAGCGTGAATGTTTAAAAGTGTAAACCAGAAGCAAAGACCACTTTACTCTTATCTATGGGTTATGAAATGTACTCTGAAGGTCTTAAACCATGCCCCCATAGACAACAATTTAATCGACCATCTACAAAAAGCCTGCTGTCTTCCAAAGAGCACTTAAATTGTAGAAATGAAAAGTTCTCTGTTAGAGAACTCCTTGAGTGTCTCTGTCCAGACAAGCCTGACCTGTCTGACCCTTTCAAAGCTTGTTAAAAAATTTCCATCTCAGGTGGCATTGTAACATGCTTCTTCTGTTGCTGTGCTGTTTCATACTATTAAAAAAAACATTTTAAATGAAGCTCTGACAAATTTTGTTGCCAGTGGTTTGTTCTTTGGATAGGTGCCTTCTATTAAAGTAAAGCACATGTCTGACTGTAGGTTGGCTGCACTGTTGACCCTGCCTTCTGATGACCCTGGTAACCTAAGAGCAGACCTTCATCCTAACTTCAGGTGTTTTTCTGCTAAGCCAAAATTGTCCTCCAGCTGAAATGCAGACATTTTACCCTTTGTGCTCTTGTCATTTTTTAAAATCCAGCTGCTAGGCAGTGGATTTTTGTTTCATCCTTTTGTTCTCTCACTATATGAGTCTTGTACCAGCAATAAAAATCACCTTGACAGAGCTAAATGCACTAGCAATAACAATACATTTACCTTATTGGCCATCTCTGTTGTTTTTTTCCCCCTTCTTGACAGTCCTGTTATTAAATGCATTTGTCATAATCAGTTGTGTGGCAGGCAGGAAAGGACCCCAATATGCAGACTCCGGAAACGGGATATAAACTCAAAAGCACAGCTTTATTGCTGAATGATGATGCAACAAAGGACAAGGGAAAAATGCAGACAATATATACACCAGGTGTAACAAGGCAACAGGAGACAGCTGGAGAGAACAGGTGGACATAATCACACTAATAAGACAGGGAGGAAGCAGGACAGAAAACTCAACGGCGGCAACAGAACCCCCCCAGACCCTGGTGATGTGGGACCCTTGGATTTTAGCCCAGAAGACTCGGGACACTCGAGCAGAGCGGGACCCATTGGCTCAGAAGACTCAGGAATCTCAGGCGAAGCCAGACTCTGTGACGAAGCTGGACTCTCTGATGAGGCCAGATTCTCTGCTGAAGCTTAACACTTATACAAAGTTGGACTCAGCTGCACAAGTTATTTCACTTGCCCTGGTTGGAACTGTGCAAGTTGTGGAGACTGTACAGCTCTGCTGCAGGTGAGGCAGGAGGCTCTGATGGAGGTGGTACAGCTGCAGCTGAAGACTCTGGTGACTGACGGGATGCTGAAGATTGAAAAAGCGGTGTTGAAGACTCTGGTGACAGAAGAAGAGACGCTGCAGACACTAAAGCCTTTGGCGACTTATGAGGAGGAGCTGCAGACTCTGAAAACTGACAAGAAGGAGCTGCAGACTCTGAAGCCTGGAGAACCTGCAGGCACTGAAGACTGACAAGGAGGAGCTGCAGACACTGACGTCACTGGTGACTGATGAGGAGGAGCTGCAAACACTGAAGCCTGACAAGGAGGAACTGCAGACTCTGAAGACTGACGAGCTGCAGACTCCAAAGCCTGAAGGAGCTGCAAACACTGAAGACTGATGAGGAGTGAAAACAGTTCTCATTGAAAAATAGTTCTCCAATGGGTCGGTGCCAGCAGGTGTGAGCTGAGACTACACAGACTGCGCAGGGTCGCCAGGCTGGGGCTGTGCAGAACTCATTGTAGCAACAGGCTAGGGCTGCCAATTTTGGCAACGAGAGCCACACTTCCTCCTCAGTGAAGCTGGCTGTGACAGAGGTGACGTGGACAGGGTGAGAGAGGGGTAAGCAGCACTGCTGAGGTCCCTCCACCAGCCAGGACCTCCCAGGGCTACCTGTATGCCACGGAAAGGTGACTCGGGTACTGGGGCAAGCCACAGCTTCCATCCCAAATTCTCTCTCCTGAAGTGGATGGCAGCTGCCACTCATGCAGGTCCAAGTCCGTGGGGTCCATGTACTGGTTGCATCACTCTGTCATGATCAGCTGTGTGGCAGGCAGGATAGGGCCCCAATATGCACACTCCAGAAACGGGACGTAAACTCAAAAGCACAACTTTATTGCTGGAAACTGAACTACGCCAGGGGTAATGAGACAACAGGAGACAGCTGGAGAGAACAGGTGGACAGAATCACACTAATAGGGCACTGAAGAAGCAAAACCCAACCTGACACACAGGGAACCGGAGGCTAGGAAAATGAAACAGGGAGACCACAGACATGACCCAAACACAGGGGCCTTGACAGAAGGGAAGAATCCAACTAAAGACTACGTTCACACTGCAGCCTGAAGTGACCCAAATCCGATTTTTTCACCCTCATGCGGACAGTATCCGATCTTTTCATGCCAATCTGAACAACACAGATCCGATTTTTTCAAATGCGACCCAGGCCACTTGGATATGTGGTCCTAAATCCGATATGTATCCGATCTTTTCAAATGCGACCTGTGTATGTACGGCCAGGTCGCATTTATCCGACCTGCACGTCATTGATACTCCACAAACGTCACTATTCTGCATCCCGTTACGTGGACGCGGGAAGGAAAACATGTGTGACTTCAGCAAACATTGAGCACGCTCGCTACATGTGACGTTATCGCGTCCTCTACTGTGCATGCAGGACACTTTCAGGTCCGTCTGCGGATCACACACAGATCACATCCAAGTCGCATATATTTGGAAATGTGAAGACCACGCGAAAAAAATCAAATTTCACAAAAAAATCGGAATTGGGTCACTGCAGGCTGCAGTGTGAACGTAGCCTATGAACAAGGTATACTAAAGAGCACATGGAATAAATGTTAACTGTTGCGGTCCTGGGCCTTTTGCCCAGCGTTTTGGGTTTTTGAAATTGGGTTATTATTTAATTTCTTCAGTTTGTTTCTTAGTTTAAAGGATTTGTGTGATTAGTTTATTTGCCTTCAAGATCACTGGTTGATTTTGCGTTATATTTAGGGCCCAAGCACAACCTGTGCAAAGGCCCTATTGTATCTGCTTTTGATTATTCAGGCAAATGATTTGCTTTTTTGAGGGCCTAAACATGCTCAAAAACTCATGAAATTTTGCACACGTCAGGTCTGGTGAAAATTTATTTATTTTAATAATTTTAGGCATGGCCCTTTCAAAATGGCTCTACAGCGCCACCTTTAGTTCAATTCCCACTGCTGTGTTTCACGTGCATGTATGAAATTTGGTACACATATATAACATGTCCAGACGAACAAAAAGGACACCTGGGTCCAATGCCCTAAACCCAACAGGAAGTCTGCCATTTTGAATTAAATGGGCTATTTTAGCGATTTCCTACCTTCATATTTTCTCTAACTGCTCCTAGGTTTTGGATGTTATCAACTTCATATTTGATCAGTGCAATCTACACATCAGGGGGAATCGAAATCTAAAAACTGGTGAGTTTTCGCCGGGGGGGGGCACAGCCGTGACACCACAGTGAATTTTACTCATTCGCTTGCAAATTTTGATTAGCTGTCATTCATACCTACATAATCCAATCTGGACCAAAGTTCTTCAGTAGGATGACAGTCCGCCCCTGAACACATACATATGACGATATTTATTAACAGTCGCAGCACCACCTACAGTAATGTCATTTTTTACACTTTGAGGTACAGCTCCAAGGTGGTTGAGCAGAACCATCTCAAATTTTGAGTTTGTCTTACATTGTTTTCAAAACTGTGAGTTTTCGGCAAAGGGCACGACCCTGGCGGCATCTCAAATTATGATGTTTCGTCAAGAAGACAAAAATTGCTGTAACTCAAACCTACATTGCCCAATCTGCACCAAACCTCCGTGGTTTGATAACCCTCCTGTGCTGAACACATTGATATGCATATAGTCAGTAAAAGTTAGAGCGCCACCTAGTGGGACCTGGAAATATCATGAAATACCATGTTTTTTTGCGTAGCCCTGGAGCTACATTTTATCTACATATCTGAAACTGTGCAGGCTCATGTAACATCCTAAGACGTGCAAAAAAGCCTCTTGGATCGAAACCCAACAGGAAGTCAGTCATCTTCAATTAAAGGGGTCATTTTTTGCCATTTTCAGGCCTCGTATTTGAATGAACTCCTCCATTTGGCCCAGTGAGACCAAAATCGCTCCAGATCATCCAAGGTTTTATAGAATATCAAACGATGTTGCCGTAGCAACGCTCTGAATTTGGACTTTTTTCAATTTCAAGTCTGAGAAAGGTTCAGAACATCAGCCCCAGGGCTATGCTTCCTCTGTGTATCTGAAATTGTGCAGAATCATGTAACATCCTGAGACGTGCAAAAAAGTCTCTTGGACCGAAACCCAACAGGAAGTCAGCCATCTTCTATTTAACGTGTCATTTTTTTTGCCATTTACAGGCCTTCTATTTGAATCAACTCCTCCTAGGGCATTTGACCCTGTGAGACCAAAATCGCTCCAGATCATCTACACAAGTAGCCCATCAAAAGTTATTCAAGGTTTTATAGAATATGAAATGGTGTTGCTGTAGCAACACTTTGCTTTTGGGATTTCAATCATATACCACAGTACCAAATTGTCACATCTCAAGTATACATTGTCCAATCTGTCCCCAACCTCACATGCTTCATGAGAGTGTGAATCTACCAGCTTTGTATCACACTCCGTAGTACACTGATAATCGGCTTTAGATACAGCATTGTGACATGTAATTAATGGGCACTTGCCACCTAGTGGACGCGGGAGACGTTCGGTGGTCAGAAGTAGAACAATGCAAGGAACGAGTAGCCTGCTGGGCTGACAGCATCCAGGTGAGCCAGCGACTCTCCCATCTGCAACAAACTCCGAGTGGGGCATGGCCCGACTGCACCACGGGTCGATGTGCGCCGGGTGCGAGGGCCCGACCATCATTTAATGTTTCTTATATTATATATAGTGCATTTGTTTCTTCCTACTTTCTTCTTGGTTTGTTTATTGTTTCATGTATCCTTAAGGTCCCAGTGGCTTTAGGGTTTAGTTCTCCCTGTGTTTTCCCTTAATCTTCCTCCCTTTGGTGTAGAGTCCCTTGTGTCTGTTTTCCTCAGTGTGTCTGCCTCCCCATGCGGTGTCAAGTTTGTATTTTGTATGTTTTGTGTCCTGCTTTGCTTTGCCTTGTCTTTTTTGTGTAATCCTGATCACCTGTTCTTCCCGGCTGTTTCCTCTTGCCTCGTTACCTCGTGTGTGTATTTATTATGTGTTTTCTTCCGTTCTTTGTTGCTCCTGCAAGCTGTTTGCGCCTTGTGTGCCCCTTTTTATTTTTGTCTAGGGCAGTGGTTCCAAAAGTAAAGAATTCTGTAGCCCACTTAAAAAGCAGAAAATTCCTTGTTCTAGTTCTAGTGAAGTTTGTTGCCACGCGTCCAGCATTTGGGTCCAATCCTGCCCGCCACGCAGCCGACATATAACAGCAAACATCACATAAACCAAAGATAAACAAATAAAATGAGCAGAACCAGGAAGCCCAAAACTGAAAATGTTGGTTCATGGACCCAGGATGATGATAGTATTTTACAGCATTGTCTGCCTTATATCACCCTAATGCTTATCACATCCTAATTCCCCACATATTTGCTAACCTTTTTTTTTTTTTATCCTTTGCTATCTATTTTTTCTTTCTTTCTTTTATTGTTTAGATTTGAGAAGAACTGCTGTATATGTTCACATTAACAAACAACCATAAAGTGAAGTTCAGGATCTATTATGAGCCCAGTCCTGAAGGTTGTAAAAAGCCTGAAGGCTGTGCAGACTCTCTGAACACATGATATTCCATCTACCCCTATGAATTAAAATGTATACATTAGATAGATTTAAACTATATTTAGCTACTATACCAGCCTTGGAAAGCATGGTGGGCAATCTATAAAAAAAAAAAGGGATGGCTTTTTTGTATTTCAAGAGTCTCATCTGTTTTGCCTCTGCAAGTCAAGCCCTGCTTGTAATTGGCTAGTTGATCACATGATTTACATTTTCAGCATTCAGTACGATGCTGACTTGCTTTACAGTTTTGTTTTTGTATTGCCTGCGGACATGCGGACATGTGCTTTCTGCACAAAAAAATAACTTTGACCTTAATGACATTCAGCTTACTTATGGGAAAATAGGATCCAGTGTTTTTGTACTTGGCCCATATATTAGGAACTAAAAATATAAATATCTCAGATTCTGCTGCTTTTAAAATGAACGTTTTCCATCTTTGGGCACATGCAGTGCTAAACTGGCAAAAATGTTTGTTTTTTTAACTGAAATGTAGTTGGTACATACTGAAATACTATGCGCAGAAACATACGGGGGGTAAATGATTATTTCACCGCCTGCTGAATTTGCTCATTTACAAAGAGTCAAATAGACTCAGCTGATTTGCATGTCAGAAAGTATTTGATCCCCAAACAAAACAAGACTACTTGGTGAAGAAACCCTTACTGGCAAGCACAATGCTAAGACATTACTTGTAGTTGGTCACTAGATTTGCACACATCTTAGGAGGGATTTTGGCCCACTTCTCTTTACAGAAACTCTCCAAATCCTGTAGGTTTAGTGGCTGCCGCTTGGCATCTCAAAGCTTTAGCTCCCTCCACAGATTTTTAAGAGGATTGAGGTTTGAAGACTGGCTAGGCCACTCCATGACCTTAAGGTGTTTCTTCTTTAGCCACTCATTTGTTGGCAGTATGTTTTGGGTCACTGTCATATTGAAAGACCCATGCGCAACCATTCTTCAGTGTTCTGCCTGAGGGTAGATGGTTCATCCGAGATTTTGCTGTACTGTGCAGTGAAATCAACCTGCACCCTTAGCAAAAAAGCATAATGTTTCCAACTCTGTGCTTGACTGTGGGGATGGTGTTTGGGTCACGCTCAGCATTTCTGTTGCTCTAAACATGGTGGGATGAGTTGGTGCGAAAAGGCTCAACTTTGGTTTCATGTGCTTAATTCAATTCAGTTCAATTCAATTTATATAGCGCCAAATCACGCAACAACAGTTTCCTCAGGGCGCTTTATATTGTAAGGTAAAGACCCTACAATAATACAGAGAAAACCCCAACAATCACACAACCCCCTTTGAGCAAGAACTTGGCAACAGTCAGGAGGAAAAACTCTGTTGAAGCATGCCATTTAGCCTTGTCTGTGAATGGAGACAAAACCTTGGCATATGATTGCAAATTATGAATGCTGATACTGATACTAAATGTCAGCAACTCCTCCTGTGCAAGGTTCGCAGTTAAATAACTTTTGAATTTTATGAATGAGTAATAAGTCAGACTGTCCTAATTCTGACCTGCTCAATGCTGTTGTCAACCCAGCAACAGGGAGGCCACAAACCAGTATATTCCTTAGGCCGGTCCCAAGCCCAGATAAATGGGGAGGTTTGGATCCCGATGGACATCAAATACAAAAATTTTGCCAAGTTTTTTCGGTGCCTAAATCTAACCAGTGGGTAAAAGCAAGTGAAAACTAAGTGATAAACACAAAGCTAGCAGACATGACACAAACCAGTCTTGTGGCTGACAAACTTGTGACTTATCGCACTTCCCTCCACTTCACTCTAATTTGGACTTTGTCGTTCTTTAAGAGACAACTGTTATTTCCTGGTGTCCAATTAAGCTGCAGCCAGTGTGCCGCAGCTTTTTTCTTTCCTTTTGTATCTCCATCGTGTCAGTGGCATCGGACATGCCAAAAGTGTTTGCTGCCCTGCGATGAACATAGCAGTTCATGACATTAATCAGTCACATAGTTTCATGCTAAAAAAAAAAAACATGAAAAGCTTCTAATCGAAGCCAGAAATGTTTGTGTTGTGGTATCAAGCCTTCCAAAAGTGCCCTTTCAAGCACACGATCATGTCAAATGCTACATGAAGAAAAAGCTGCGTATGTCACTGAAATAACACAACAGCTTAACACATAACCCCTTTGGGCCACATCAGGTTATTCCTGCGACATGCTCTGTCAGATTTTTATTTTTATTTTTTCAAAGCTCTTCAAGTCAAAGAAGGTGAGACCAAAGAATGTATGTGATGCAGTGTCGGCAGGAATCGAGATGTGCTGCTTTAGGTTTCAGGCGAAACAGGCATAGTCCTGTTTTCTATTCTCTTTTATGCAGCGGAGACCTGTGTTTAAAGAGAAAAGGAGAGAAAAAGTGAAGCTGGAACTGATACAAACATCATTATGAATATGACCAAAGAGCTTCATTTTTGGTCTGCTTAATATTCGTGTCTGCCATTTGTCAGTTTTATGTTAGATAGCTTTTGAATGGCTCAGTAGGAAACGCACTGTCAATGAATTACGTCACATTATCTTAGCCGCCTAGCTTTGTCATTCAGTTGATGGGGCTGTCGCCTGTGTTTGCCTGGGTAGCCCTGGCTGGTTGCCAGAATGTCTTGTTGATGTGGCCAACTTTATCCCTTTTGCCAGCGAGCTGTGACTAAAATGAAAACACATCAGACATCTGGCTCACTCAATCTGCTGGTTTTAAATAGACGCTGGTGTCGGTAAAGGATTCATTGACAACATCTTCTCTGAACAGCGTCTGGGGCATATGGAAGAAAGACTTCTCAGAGGATGAAATTCGTACTGAAAGTAAACACATATGATGCTGTTCTAAATGTGTGCCATTATGGCAATAATATGAACACGTACCCCTTTTTTTAAATCCCACACTAACGCGTTAGTGTTTCCCCCGTGTGAGCTTTTCATATTACTTTTACAAGCCCAGAGGTTTTTCAGTTGTCGCATATAAAAGCACGGACAAATTAATATAATCACTGGAGAGGGATTTCAAAATTTACTTCTTCTTTATTTCTTCTTCTTTAGCTCTGCTGTCATCAAAGGTGTCAGTCAGCAGAGCTGATCCAATACTATACATTGACGTTTACCTTTAATCCCTACTCTAGACTGTTGTTTAACTTCAGTGACTACTCATCCCTTACTTATAAGCTGATTCTTCTGAAATTTGGCATGAGTATTCATTGGCAAAATTCCTCAAAATGTTGGTGATGGCTTTTCGATTTTTGACTTTTTACAGTTTTCAAAATTTTCGAGGAAACTACATCAATGATTAATGTTAATTGCTACTCCTCCCTTATTTTGTTGGCCAGTTCTTCTGATGCTTTGTGTGAGTATTCACTGGGCAAAGGTCTACAGAATGTTCCAGGCAGATTTTTAGTTTTTTTACTTTTTATTTTTCACAAATGTGAAAAAAAAAGTCAGTTCAGTGATGGTTGAACTGCACCTAAGTTACTTTCCATTCCAAGATATCACACACTGTACAAGTAAAACATTTGCCAGCAGAGTTAGATAGGGCAGCAGGTCTCTTGATTCTTAAATCGAGCACAGCAGCAGTCAAGTTCAGCTGCAGTCCAGGCAGATCATCAGGTGACGCCTCAACTGATACCCTTACACACATCCTATTAGCAAATCTCGTGTAGGTGGGCATGCTATTCGAGCTGCTTCTGCTCTAGCCTACTGATATTTCCCATCTGCAAGCTGCTTTGCAACCCACTTCCATCGTAGTTCTTCCTAGTTTTTTGCTATGTCAGAATATATTATTGCATAGATTATGTATATAATGTATATATATTGCTGACCTGTTCTGTGATCTTGCTGCCGCTTTTCCCACCTCATGCCTTCCACATATAGAGTACAGTATTTGTCCTTGAAAAGATGCATGCTGGCAAATATGTCCTTCCGTTCAGCTGGGCCATCACAATATCTTTGACACAAAGCATGTCCACTGTGTGCTGTAAAGTATTCCTTGCTCTTAGTGTCTAATTACTCCTCCCATTGTGCATCTGTTCTCTGCCTCTTTCCTGCTCTGCTTTCTCTCATTGACCTCAAGAAAAGCAGTGAATCAACTGTTCTGTATCCTTTTGTTCCACTTGCCTTTTTTTTCTTCTCTTCTGTTAAGCATAATTCTTTAGTGCAAATTCATCAAATGCTCCACATTTACCCTGGACCTCAGGCTTTGTGACATTAGGAAAACCTTTTTGTTTTCGTTCCCCCAGTTACTTACACCAAGTCTACACTCTATAGAACTACTATTGCTCAAAATAATGTTTAAATGTAAGGGTTTAGGCGGCATGCTCAGGGGTAAAATGTGTACTTTTGGCTTTAAATGAGAAAAGACTTGAATATTATTTTACATTAATAGACTATCCCTGGGCACATTATGGTGTTAACATTAACATTTACAGAACTGCCCTGCTTATACAATCACTTGAGTTTAAACTCAGGCACCACTCATGCAAATCTAGTGTCATGTCCCTATAATTCACACAGATGAATATTTAATTGCCCATTACCTGAAGCAACTGATAATTAGAGCACAGTCACTGTATATTCCTGGCCTCAGGTTACTGCTCTGAGGTCATCCTGCAGTGCCAGCTAAGGACAAAGCACCGGTTGGTGAGTGGGACAAATTGTTCTGTGGCTTCTCTTAACAAATTCACGCTTCAGTCTGGAGAGCCAGCTGTGGTGCATTTAAGGACCTCATTTCTCCACACTGTGTAATAGCAAAAGGCAATGTGAGTACATTTGGCTTTATAACTTATGCATTCCAAAAAAAAATTCCCTGTTTGAGCCAGTCTCATATTTTACTTAGTGATAAAGGAATATATCACAACTTTATAGAGGCAACTCATAATCGAGGCCTTTTCACTATAAAGAATTGGTTTACGTTTCATTCATCCAGTCATGCTTTTTTCAATATATTCTTTCAAAGAGTGTTTTTCATTGGATAACTGAGTACGGTGCTCATTATAACAAAAAAAGAATTAATACAATAACAGGTACTGTGCACGTCTGACGATGCAGCTCACCAGGCCCAATTAAACTGCCACATTTGGTAAGCAAGGGTGGAAGTGTTCTCTCTACATAATACAAGATGGCAAGTACTGGGGCAACGCTCAGGTTCAAAGTGTCATCAAAGCGCTCTGTTCTGATTAGCTCTAAAAGTAGAGAGAGACCTCAGTCGCAACATAAGAAGCACTCTAATTTAAGTGTAGATTGTGTAATAAATATGTAATACCCAGAACATTTAAGTATTTATTATTTACTTTGAGGAAACTGATGTTATATTTATTTCCTTTCCAATTCAGACGCTGTTTTTCTTTTTCAGTTTCACTTTACTGTAGTTGTTTCTGCATGGCAGAACGCTTTTACTTTTGATGTATGTTTAAAGGCACTGATCATCACTAGGACACAGTGTTCTTCCATTTGCCATGCTTATATTTATGCAAAAGTGGCACGTAACTATTCAAGACACAGACTGTATGGGTAGCACATACTGTATATTTTCAGTCTCTGTTGAATAACATCTCCAAATGCCTCCACAGCCCCTCCAATCTATCCTTTTGCCTGGAGTTGCTGCTTGTTATTGTCTCCAAAAATCAGCAAAAGTTTTTTTTTTTTTTTTTTTTGGGTTTGGTTGTTGCAACAACAACAACAAAAAAGTGTCATCCAGTTCTACCAAAATAACTTACGTCTTAACTTTTTCTGCTCTGAAGGACGTACCTTTTTTATAAAAATTCAATTTTTCAAAGCACAGTTCAGTCACGGAAAAGGTCGAGTAGGATCAAAACAGACGTGGAATTTGCTGTTCTTAATTTCTGCTGCATCTTATTTTTATAGAGCTGCAGTTCAGATTTTTTCAAACAACTTCAATGACATCAGTTTCTTCTGCCTTATTGCTACATCGGTTGCTGAATCCCCACTTCACAGTTTAGAACAGGCTGTCAGCACCGTATGGCTCCTCTTTCTTTAGACTGTACACCCCTGTAGCAACCCCAAGAAATAAAAGTGACACATATATCCAGTTATACTGAAAATCATGGAGGTAAAGTATCTGGCCAGCTCGCAAGATACTGTAGCTCTTGCCCTGGCTACCTCTGACAACTGGAAAAGCTATCTGATCCAGTGTTAATGATGTATGATGAAGTAAACATATAACAAGAATAGTGTGTAATTGCACACTATTTTAAACAAAGAACCCTTTTCAGGGAGCGTAAGCATCAGGACTACCTGTTACAGGTTGGTGAGAGAGACTGGAAACCCTCACGAACCCAGAACAGGGAGAAAAACTTAAAGGTGTTCACTGGTTCAAAGGCTCAATCAGGTTCATGTCCTGGAGATTTTAATGTGACTAGGGTCCAGAAGTAAAAAGGTCAGTTTGTCAAGGTTTTCAAATCTCATTCTGGCCAGGTGACACGAGGTGACTACAGTAGTTGTATTATTTTATTTCAAAACTCTTCCAGCTATTTCATATTCATAGAGCCCAAGGTTGCTCACTTGGTCTTTCAGTTTTGCACCTGTTGCTGACTGAATTCTGATTTTTTCTTTTTTTTCTTTTTTTTTTTTTAACATAGTGAAGGGCTTAAGCGGCTTAAATGTACAGTCAGGAAAACCTACAAATCAACTTGCTGGAAAATGTCAGTCACAGTCCAGTCCATGCCCAAACGCCGCTGTTATTTCACAACCTGCAAACTGATTTAAACCCTAAAACAAACAGACAACAGGCCTCTCTTACTGGGGTTATTTTAGTGTTAACAAAACAACTTAATAAATGTAAAATTATAATATTAATTCATGAAATTTTGAGTTAGATTCCTATTGATTGATTGATTGATTGATTTAAACTTTATTAATCCCTTCGGAGCGTTCCGTCAGGAAATTAAGAGTTCCAGAACACCCATCCAAAAGAAGACAACAGAAACAAACAGGGAAGACGGGTGTCTGCGGTCATGCAGCCGTTTTGTACAGCGCCACCGTTTTGAATAACCTTTAGTATTGCTAACTCCGTATATATTTTTAATCAGCACAACAAACAAAATATGAAAATTATGAGTTTAATTTCATAGAACTATATTATTATTTGTCCAGATGCAGTGTGTTCTTACTTTCCTGTCTGGCTCTGTCTCTCTCTCTCTCACACACACACACACACACACACACACACACACACACACACACACACACGTTTACACCAATTAATATTTGGGTCTCAGTCCTGCTTCTCAGAGAAGTCGCGGACCAAACCCCCACTCTTTCAATCAGCAGGCATCCCACATTTCCTCCTCAGCAAATTCCACCGTATTTCCCTCACGCTCTTCAGTTTTTGAATATTGTGCTAACAAAACAGACTGCACTCCAAGCATACAGTAATCTCCTCCCAGAGGAAACACTGGATACACGTACTTGATTTTTCTTTTAAGGATTTAAAGATGAAAACAAAAGTGTTAGTATAACTTAATGCATGGTGAGATTATGTAGACATAACACCAAAACCAATAATGGGGATAACACTAGTATTAGGCAGGGTTTGCTGTGAATTTATATTTAAATATATATCCCAAGCAATGCCATGTTCCTGAAATGAAAGGAAAGGGGAAGCAAGCACAAAAAGGAAGAGGGGGTGGTGGAGGAGTGAGGGAAGAATGGGTGCGGATAGAAGAGAAAGAACTCGGTGTAGGGATCTTTCATCATAATCCTGTTACTGTTGAATAATTTAAGTATCTCCTTGCAGACATTAATTTCCTATCATCTACTTTGCTTCTAATTCACTGGGAGAATTAATGAGGATTGACATGGCTGCTCTTTCTTGTGCAGTGAAAGCCAACATGGAGCGGTTGATAAGCAGGATGTGCTGCTGGAACAATGGGCAGCTGGTTATAGCCTAATCATTTATTTTACACTTCATCCGAGCTTTCATTAGCTTCCAAAAAAAAAAGAAAAAAAAAGAAAGAATGCAGGGCATGAAAGTAAAAGAAGTAATGTTAATGATGTGCATTAGTATTGATTATCAAAATTCTGAAAGTAATAAAAATACACTGGTTTCCTATTAAAAAAAAAAAGTCAATTTACTAATTTACTTGAAGTTGAACTGAGCATATATGGTCATCTTTAGTGTGAATTATCTTCTGAAAGGTCACCTCTAAGCGGTGTAATAGACATGTCGAGGACAAAGCTATGCAACTGATAGACCATCTGTTTCAAAGATTGATAGGTCTCTGCTGCTATCAATGATACGCCTATGTGCCTCTTAGCATCCTGTACATCTCCATTGTTTTTCTTCAAGGACATCGGGGGGTGGGGGGTATACAACGCCATATAAAATGCCATTTCTGAATAATAGAAAGAGAAGATGCAGTGGAACGAGTGGGAGAAATATAAAGGTGTGACAGTCTGAAGAAATACACCACTGTCAACAATGTTAGCACAATAGGTTTGAAATACAGTGTTGCAACATCGCACAGATCTCATTGTTTTAGGCAGCGAGGAGAGGAACAGCGCCGGTGAGAGTGGGGCTGCAGCTTCAAAGATCTGTCATGTTCCAGGCTGACTTTAACGGGTGAACGGGAAAACAGGGCTGCAGTGACATTCGCAGAAACCTGGGGGGATGTTTTTAAAAAAGATTTCAAAAACGAAAAAAACCCAGAGATGTCGGTGTCTGCATGTGGAGCGGTGAAGAGGAATTACCTTAATTTTCAGCTGTATTATGGTTTTGTGAAGGAACAAACTCCCCGGCTGTTCCTTACCTTCTTTTGTTTAGACTGCTCTTTTCTACGAGGAGACATCTCATTATTGTCAAGTGCAGTGAAACCTGAGACAGTTTCTGGCACTTCTATCCTCTCCTGCTTCAGCTGGGCACATTTCCTCCACTTTTTCAAATAATTCAAATCCTTCCGTGTGAAAAAGATATGAAGTCAACAATGCTCTTGGCAACTGTGATACCAATTTAATTGAAATGTCAGTTGAGAGACAGGGACTCCAAATCTGAAGAATCTCTCTCTTTTATTTTGTTCTCTCCTGTGTCCGCATCCCTTCTCCGATTTCTGATCCATCTTTCTCTTTGTACTGCTCTGAGTTACAACACCATCTTTTTGCCATATCAGAGGACGGGGGGGGGGGAGCCATGCATCAGGTGACATTCTCAATGCCACACTCATTTGACCCATCACCCTAACAATGGAGGCTGACCCTGAGCTGCTCTTCCAATTAATCACCTAACCTTCGCTTCACACCAGTGGCTGCCCTTCCTTCCCCTTCCTCCCCCGACTTTCAGTCCTATCCTCCAATTCGAGCTGACCCAGGGCAGCCGAGAAAACCTCCGCTGCGTCTCCTGCCTACGAGGGTCGAAGACAGTCGTCCACCATTCCGCATGACTGCCAGTATAAATCTGACGGAAGTAATTACCCATCACCCTCTGGGGGCCATGAGCAGGCTTCCCACCCCCTCTTCAACTTCAACATAGTTCAACCTTATTATATTCAGCTGGGAGAAGAATTGTGGTGCGTGAGCGGAGAGAGTCGATATTTAGAGTTAATTGCCTCTGGCAGGTGAGGACATCAGTTCCACCATGTGCCCAGGCAGATGGCTCACTGGAGGCAGGTTCAATCAACTAATTGTAAAGTTCTGATAGGGCTTTTGGGGTGGGGTGACCTAGAGCTGTAGTTGAGGGACACAAGAGAGACTGAAAGACTAACGGCTTATTTCACACGATTCCCAATTTTCTGTGTGCACCGAATCCTCCTTTTACACATCTGCGGAATCCTGAACCTCATCTAAAGTGCATCTGGAGACTTTTTTGAATTCAAAACACAGGCACGTACTGCACTCAGGTATGCATAAACACATACACGTACAAAGCAAGGCCCTGTTCAAGCACATGTCCTTGCAGCTGCTTTTGAGCCGTGGCCTTTATTGCTGAGGGAATTGGGGGAGATGTAAATAAAGTTGTAGGTTGAGGGGAAATTGCTTTGCTGGTAATAACAAAACAAAAGAAATCCAATACAGAGGGGCCAAAGAAAGAGCGAAGCCAGAAGTGTTGGTCAAAAGGCACCAATCATCATCTACAACTTTTAGACACCTCACTCGCACTCATTCTTTTTCACATCTTCTTCTCCTTCTCCTTTCAGCTGCTTCCTTTAGGGGTCGTCGCAGCGCACCCTCTCCCCTCGCTTCCTCTTCTGTCGACCTATTCTACCTTTCATATACTCACTGAAAAATGAACGCGATACATTTCTATCTTGTGATGTTTTATTTATTTGTGCTTATCCACCATCTTCGATTCAAACGGTGACGCTGCAGTAAGTAATGGCAGAAAACAGGCCAGGGCCAGGCATTCAGAGGAGATACAAAACAAGACGGAGCGGAGGAAGAGGAGTAGGAAGAGAGGGGTGAGGTGAGATGGATGGAGGACGCACAGAGAGCAGAGGAAGAGGGATGGCAGGCCAGCTATGGCCATGGGGCTGCTGCCAGTGAAAAATCTTCACGTTAGAGTTGATTCATTTAAATAATATGGATCACGTGGCAGATATAATGTTGCTACAGGAATATTAAAACCTCTGCTGCATTTAGATAAAGTTTGCAAATAACATCACACTTGGCATAATGTTAAGAATCTTTAATTACCTATATGCAGTTGCATCTTTAACCTGCCATGATATCAATATTTAAGCTGCTGCTATGTAAGCCGAGTCAATATTTTATAACTAGTAAATTGTTTGAGTTTATACAATAATCCTTTTTATTGTCAAATCATGCTTAACTTTTATATTCAGTGATATATTGATATTTGACCTTGAAGTATGAATTTGGAATTCCAGCTTAATAGGAAGTGACAGTCTTCTGTAGGAGCACAGCGCTGGTGCGCATTCCTTTGTATTTTGCTGGGAAAATGGAAAATAGAAGCAGCAGTTTATTTAACAGTTTTAAAATACAGACATTTAGCACGATGTTAACCACGGGAAAATCATGGGGAAAGACTGCACTGGTGTTGCGTCTGCAGCACAAAGCAACACAACTAATTCAGTCTTATTCAGCCACCTGAAACCACACCACAATGTGCAATATAATTAATGCACGAAGGCCAAGAAAAACAACGCAGTGGCCGCTAACGTGAGTCATGCGGCATCAGCTCAGGTGTCCATAAAAGTGAAGCTCTGCAGCACATCGGCGTATCCATCCAGCTCACCGAGATACACTGAAACCATCAACAGATCAGATCAAGTGTCCACTGCACACAAATGGTCAACACACTAGACAAAAGATATTTTATCCCCTCATACAATTGTTTTTCCGAAGTGGAAAAACCTACACTTAGGCAAAATGTTGCAGGGGGGGACATGAGAGGGAGTTCACAGCTGTCGAGTACTTGGATACAAGTTCTATTGACATCCATCAGCCATCATGAATGGCATGAAAGACTTTATGCTACTTGTCTGTAAAGATTAATTCATAAATATAAATTAGCATAAAGTATGAATGTAAAAATGGAGGCGTGAAAGCAGTGTTCTGTTTACGTGGCAGTGCAATAAAAACATATAATAATAATATTTACATGAATGTAATAATTATTCACAACAGCTTAGTCAGGTCTCCAAGCACATCTGACACTTTCTGTATTTACAATCCCGATTCCAAAAAAGTGGTGAAGATGGGTAAAATGTAAATAAAATATAAATGCAACAATTTGCAAATGTTATAACCCCCCTATTTTATTCATAATAGAACATACCAATTGTTTAAACTGGGAAATATAAAAAGATAATAGCTCATTTTGAATTTGATGGCAGTAACGCATCTCAAAAGTTGGCAGAGACACCCTATTAAACTTACACATGGCACTGTTTGTGTGTCAAAACAAACCTTCACCCAACTGCTACAACAAAAACAGTACCAGTCTGTATTAATGAAGGGAAAAAATCAGTGTGATTATCACATTATTCTTTACTTTTTTCTTCTTCTTGGTCATCTGTTTCCATCTGTCAAGGAACTCCTTATTATAATTATCACATACTTACTGTATTACTAGGCATGAAAATCAATTTAACATTTGTTTTCTATCATGTCTCATTACTTCCAGCAGCATGACTCACTTGCAGAACTGCTACACAATTACAAATCCCTGCGTTACTCCATAAAATTAGAAAACCTGTGCGGTCTTTTGAGCATGAAGCTGACCGGTGTGGTTGAAGGCAGGCAGTCACGGATGATTTCATGCTTAATTGGTTAAAGACAATAAACTTTAGTGGTGTTTTGGTTGTAACTGACAAATGTGAAGGGGATACACCGACTTTGCTGATGCTTGGGTAAAGTTTTGATAAATCAGGAAAGTTGTTTTGGTTTTGTCACTGACAGTTTTTTTTTTTTTTCATCAAAATATTTTCAAAGAAATCACCGGAAAAAATAAATAAATCGTGCCACATGACGGCAGCAACTTTTTCTTGGGGAAAGTCCTTTTGTTTACAAGGGGTAATGTTCAGGCATCAGTTTAGATGGAACATGTACTGTAATGCCTCTGTGCTGCTGGCAGTTCTGCCTTCTCTCTGACAGGATATCCATCATAAAATGTGATAGTCTTTCATTACTTCACTCCCCACCACAACCCCCGCCGCACAGATTACACATTCGATCCACTTGGATCTCTCTATTTGTCATGTGTGAAGCGTTGTGCTGGTGATTGCCCCCTTTTTTTTTTTGCCGTGATGCAGTTGATGAACGCCATGGGGGCACTGCTAAACCTTACCTTGGCAAAGACATAAGAGCTGAAAACACGCAGACATGACTGAAACCTCGCCTTGACTTTGATGGGTCACTACAGGAGCAAAACAGCAATGAGTGGCTGTGGTTCAGCCAGAGAAACAGCAAGCGAGAGTTTGAGGGATGAGCTTAGGTGGCATTATACTCATCTGCACAACGACAGCTCTAGTGGATTGGATTTGTCTCCTTTTTTCCAGCCATAACTCATTCTGCCCGTGCAGCCACCAAGTCGCAGTAGATGGAGAAAATGAGTGTCGTTTCAGTGGGTTATTGAAATGTTTCTGTTCTCTTATTTTCGTGCAAATGAATTCAGTTTATATTTGAGTGCAATGCTTTTAGCTCAAGCTGCACGATGAATGTGTCAAATAAAGTGTGTTACACAAGCTCCTTGGCCTTGGGAGAACTGTGCCACTTTCACTGAGCAATCTTTTGTGTGGGTGTGTTTATGTGTATTCCCAAATGAATATGGTCTCTGAATGTTTCCACATCCAGTATATAATGTGCGCAGACGCTGATGTGCATTAGTGGGCAAGGAATAGGGGTTCAAACTGCTTTCACAGAGGTAAGAGTATTGAAAGTTGGGTTGCCACAACAACCATGATGGCAACTATAAATCATGTTAATGATGCTTCTCATTGTGCCTCCATCTTGATCAAACTCATGCGCTGAAAAGATGATGCCCAAACTGTCAGCAAAGAAGGAATAATGACAGAAGGTTCTATTGGCAAGCTAGTGGTTCCATGTGTGTTTTCTTTCACCACTGTAATATGTTTCTCTTTAAAGCTGCCGTCACCCCTGGGGTGTTCGGAGGTAAGATAAAATGCAAATGAGATAGTTTATAGGTGCTTTTATTGTCACCAATAACTGCAACAGAAGAAACGGAATTAGTGCATAAGATTCATGGTTCCTTTATAGTAAGGAGGAGAAGTGTGCAATACACAGCTGAAATTAAATGCATATTAAATTGTTATCAGTATATTTAATTAAATACTAACTGAAATACTGTGATGACAAATGTTCATTATCACGTGAAGATGTGTTTACAAATTAAAACAGCGAATGAATCAGCACTTTGGAATCATTTCACAAATAAGAAAATGCAATCTTGTGTGCTTTACATTTATTAGAGAGACAAACTGTAATATGCACTAGTTACGTTTTCGCTACAGGATTTCTGGCCAGTAGCAGAAGTTGTAAACAACGCATGTGCAAAGTAGTATCTGTCACAAGCATGAGGTGAATTTTACAGAAGGGCCTCTGAAACACAAGCCTATATTCAATTATATTCAATTTTATTTATAATTATAGAGAAAACCCAACACCCAAAACAACCCCCTATGAGCAAGCACTTGGCAACAGTGGGAAGGAAAAACTCCCTTTTAACACGAAGAAACCTACAGCAGAACCGGGCTCAGGGAGGGGCAGTCATCTGTCTTGACCGGTTGGGGGTGAGGGAAGAGAGACAGAACAAAACACAAGCTGTGGAAGAGAGCCAGAGATTAATAACAACTAATGATTAAATGCAGAGTGGTGTATAAACACACAGAGAGTGAAAATTGGTGAATGAAAAAGAAACAGTGCATTCTGGGAACACATGCTGGACAAGGTGATTAGTGATAGCAAAATTATCTTTTACAGTGATCAATCAAAGGGCTTGCTTACTTGCTAATGCTGTTTCCACACAAAGAGCAGACTTCCGTCCAGTGAAAGCAGAGCCATCTACGGGCTGTCTAGTTTGCCGGTCTCTCATCAGTTTCCCATCAAAAACCAGCGAGTTGTCTGTAATGCGCGTGCGCAAACAGCCAGGGAAAGCTGCTGGCCTCTCAGCTTGACACGCTCAAGCCATTGTCAATGGAAAACAGTCACGACCTTCAAATCGAGACACGCCACAGATTTCAGCAAAGTTAAAGGGAAGCACAGGTGAGCTTGCTTCCAGAGACAATACCCAACTATGGGCACAAGATGGCAGTATTTAAAGGCTGGATGCAAACAGGCAAGACGCTTAACACTTGAGGTGACAGGCGCGAGCTCCCGTTCACTTCAGTACATTTTAATTCATGTCTATTTCACTAGACTAGTACTACTTGGCTTGCTGGCCCTGACAGAACACCACTGGTATGTATGAATTCAGAATCATATCTGCTTCCGAATCTGAGCAGAAAAGTCCAAAATTCACCCTTCACTCTACTTTGGGTAGAAAGTGCAAAGAACTGTAAAGTTGTGAAATAAAAAAACCTACCAGTGAGCTCAAATATGACACTACAGTACCTATAGTCATTTCTCTTGATGTAAAAACAAAGATCAGTGCAGCTTAAAAACAAACAAACATTATATGCAAGACTAAAATATATATCTCTTTGCTATTGAATAAAATCTAGGCACAAATCCAAACCCCACACTTACGGCTCCCATAGTCTCATGGCTGTATCCATGACTTTTGAGTTCAGAGCGGACTAAGATTAAATTGCCCATTTGAAGTAAAGCATAGGGCATATATGTTCACCTGCATCTCATCCTTCAAAATGTACATGGTTGATTTACAACATAAATTATTCTAATATACTCATTTGTAACAGCACATCCTGCTGCAGTTCACCGTGAACTGTCAATCACTGGATCTGTTACTTTAGCTGGAAATTGTTCAAATGGAACATATCACATCAAGTATTTTATACATTGTAACAGCAAAATTCCACCTCAGGGACCAATAGAGGTCATTTCATCATCATTTCATCCCTTAGCAGCCAAAAGGCTACGGGAAAAAGCAGTCCACCACCAAAGTTGAGCTCATTAGTAATAATCAGAATCATCATGCAGTTTGTTTAAGATTCAGTGTACCCAATTGTTATTGTATTGTTTTCTGACAAACTGTAAAGCCGTTTTGTTTTTCTGTTTGCTGATCAGCAATTAAGATATAACAGGTCAGCCATGCTGTTTGTGTTCCTCTACTTGTTGGTTCCCGTGTAATTAAAAATTACCCCAATTTCTGTTTTGGTGTTGAGTATTTTCATGCAGCCTTTATAAAAACAATTATCCATCCACCCAGGCATTAATTTCTAATTTTGTCAGTGAGTACCTCAATGGCATCTGCCATTAAGTGTTGTTGGCCAACAATTATGTGAGGAAGCCAGAGTGGCTGAGTCAGTGCATGCAGGCACAGGGAGAGCATGCAAACTCTACAAAGAAAGTCTCAGAGCCAGCTGGCAGATTTGACTTTCTTGCTGACCCACTGCACCACCCCCGGTCAAACGTATTCACTCGTTATTGGAGGTGCTGGATATTTTACAGTACCTTTCTGGCCCACTTTATCTGTTGAGGACAGTAATCATTGGGAAAAGACCTTTTTAAGGGGAAGAGTTGGAATATCCTTGACTGTCAAAATTAGTCACCTGACTTCAACCCAACTGAGGTACAGTACACTTGGAGAGCAGACTGAAGGCAGAGACACTGCAGTGAAGGCCTGGGAGAGCAGACCACAGGAAGATACAAAGCATCTAGGATTGCCCTATGTTGGGGTCACCAACAGCAAGGAATTTTCAACAAAATACAAAATATGATCATTTTTGTTTGACCACATGTATCTCTGTATCCATGCACATGAGACAGCTTTTAAATTATGGATGTTAGGGCTATGTTCCACACAGGCCTCTCTGTATTCATGAGAACCTAGTTAAATAAAACTCAGACTTGGCACTTTAATGTAGTATAAGTTTTATTTCACACTGAAAGTGATGAAACACAGAATCTTGAAAAAATGTGAAACAGCTCAAATGTTTTGGCTCTGGACTATAAGTGCTTGCCAAATGAGATCCTTTATTGAAAGGAAAGATAAAGAAGAATGGAGAGAGAACGAACATATTAGGCTGAAAGAGGTACAGTACCGGTCGAACGTTTGGTGTGTCCAAACTTTTGACTGGTACTGTAAGCACTTACATTTTGAGGTAACCTGTTCCACCACCCAAGGACTGCAGAGGAGAATGCGGTAGGGCTAGTTGTCATTTATTTACTGAGCACAGCGAAGGGGACAGCTCGTAAATCAGAATGAGGGAGCTCTGAGATTGGCCATCTGAAGGACAGCATTGAGGATTTGGACTTAAACTCCCTCTTTTTGTTCCTGATGATATCTTATTAAATCTTTATCTCGTTCCTACTGAATTTTAAATGAAATATAATGTGATGTGATTATCACTGACCTTGTCCCAGCCCTCCGGGTAATTGGCGGCCTCAAACAATCGCTTTTGACTCCTTTTATTTTGGAGGCAACCTCCAAACCAACTTTTTCTGATTGTCCTCCCCTCACAAACAAAAGATTTGCACAGCGTGCGAGTGGCAGCCAGAGCTCTGTGCCTGAGATGGCCATATTATAAAGATCTGCTCTCACTGGCATCATACAGAGGCGAGAGTATCAAGAGTAAAGCTACCTGAACCCGAGCATTTAGAGCAGCCTGAGCTTTTGGCTCATAGGGATTACTTGTACACATACATTCACTTCATTTTTTGAAATTTTGGCCATGCTTAAGCTGAACATCCACCATGCATCATGCACCATGTATGCATCACAGAATAGGAAGGACTCCTAATAGGTTTGCTGTAACCATATCCAGAAGTATGCAAATTATTAACTGGTTTTTGGGTCCGGCCTGTTTTGCAAGGCACTGACGAGAGAACTGTTTTCCTATTTTCTCATTTGTCACAGAAGTCTCGTTCAGCTACAGCGCAGGCTTTAAAGCCATATTCAAATGTGTTTTTGATAATCACATAGCATTTCTTCTCTGAGATTTTCTCCCAATGAATAGGTTACGTTCGTAAGGCTTCCAGTTGAGTGCTATCACCATAGAAACTGTGTTTGGCTGCGAGGACACGTAAACCTTTTGTTTTTACAACATCAGCTAATTGTTTTCACAAGGATAACACCATAAGTGATATGATGTTTCCAATTTACTGTCTTGTTCTATGATAAAATTATATGTCTGCAGTCTCAATCTGCACTTGTTCCTCTGCAATTATCCTAGAGGTGTGTTGTATCGAATGACTTCACTTCCATTTGGCCATTATGGATATTTTCAGACATTTTTGCGCAGCTCAACCAAAGCTCTTTGTAATCAAACACTGGAGCCTGAGGTGATGAGGAGGGGGAAATGAAATAATTTCTGCCCTCATTGAGAGCAGATATTGATAGGCAATGATGTGTGTGTCAATTTGAGCAGAGTTCTGTCACCCTACGGCCAGACCAAGAGGCACCCACAGTGAGAGCAGAGAAGAAGGAAGGGAAAGAGCTACGAACAAGGCGTGAAAAACGGTGGGTGGGGGTAGAGATGGATCAGGATACAGAGAGAAATGCAGCAGCCGGGAAATGGATGAGAACACAGATAAGGGGAAAATAAAACTGTGCGAGACATCAAGGCAGAGACTGAAAGAAAGAAAGGAAAAAGGTGTTTGAATAACGGAATGGGTGAAGCGTGGAGAGACGGAGGAGGGGTAGCTGGGATGAGATGAGATGAGTCTGTCCGGGCTCGAGAGATGGATTAGTGTGTCTCCTGCTACCTGTGTGGGGGTCAGTGTTAAACTGCACGGGCCAGATAAGGGCTTGGCTACAGTTTGAGTGTGGGCAAGAATTGACTGGTTACCTCATTGATTTAACTGGGAGAGAGCACAGAGCGATGAGCAGCTTTCATACCAATATAGCTGTTTATCAATGTGTCAGGGCCTATGCAGCACCCACCGGGGCCCATCTCTGTGACCACATCAGCTGAGCTGATGCTGCTCGCCCAACAGAAACTGTGGAGGATACACCAGAGTGTGAGCTCAGCTTTTTTTTTTTTTTTTTTTTTAAATCTGAGTTAGGACGTTATTCCACAGTTATTTAAATACTCATATAGTGCACACACATCATTTGGGATTTATTAAAAATAAGTCAGTGAATTTGTGCAAATAGCCACATTTTTAAAAATGAAAACCAATACTGATAATCTAATACTGATCCCAGACAGCTGAACTCTAAATTTTACATCCATTTATCAGCGTGCTGTATCCATTTCTGATACATGATCATGGGGCGAGAGGCAGGGCGCACCCTGGACAGGCCGCAGGGCTAACACACGGAGACAGACAACCATTACTGCTCGTACCTTCGCTCAATTTAGACTCGCTAATCAACCTAACATGCATGTCTTTGTACTCCGGGAGGAAATTGGAGTACCAGAAGAGAACCCATTCAGCTATGGGGAGAACATGCAAACTCAACACAAAAAGACCCCAGCTTGCTGGTTGAGCCGTATTTAAACACCCAGGAACTTCTTACGGTGCTAACCACCACACCACCTGCTCACTCTAAATCAGAACAGTCAAAATATGTTGTACTCTGTGAGCGTGAAAATTATTTTTCATGTTTTGATGCCCGCGGTTTTATAAATATCTTGAATGAAGCAGCTGTGTGCTGGAATCAAGCCAGCATCTCGATGATTTAATGGCTTAATGTTTGGTATTTAGGTAGCACAAGCAATGTGACTGTACAGCAGTATTTCAATATATTATTTAAGCAAAAGGGTTGCGTGAGATATATTGTGATAACAGATGTTCACTGGAGTTGGATTACTTTTAACATTTTGATTGCTAACTTGTGACATCACCACCAGCACCTGTCAGAAACTCTACACCACCATTTGCTTGTCAAAATTTGGGTAAGATGCACTCTAATCTGGGTACACTACATAAGAGGCTACAGCTGAGATATGGTTATAGTAGCTTACCATAAAGAATGGAAGGAGAGATAAAAGTAAGCCTGGCTCAGTTTAATGGTTATGGGTTTTCATTTCCTATATTATCTCGTGTTTTTTCCGGAGTTAACAGTCTCCTGTATATCCCAACTTATAACAACTTGAATTATCTATAAAGTTAAAATTGAATCCAGAAGAAGAAGCCAAAATGAAAAATGGCTCCAAGACACATGTGCAGGACTTTGCATGCACAGACAGTAAACACAGTAAAACAGAGAGCTGTGCTCAGCAGGGAGAAGCCTTTTATTTCTTCTTCTGGGCCTTGTCCCATTCTGACATTTGTTTTGAGGGTGGTGGTGTTGGTGCAGGGCAGCTGGTGGGAGGTTGATGCTAGGAGAGGAACTGCCCAGGGCAGGATGTCTATAATTACATATTGATTTCTTGGGGGCTGCTGTTCAGCTAGTGTTGTGAAAGTGCAGAATAAATCACTCGGCCTCTATGATAGCTGAGTATTTATTCTCTTTAATTCTGTTTATGGTGATCTTGATTCATGCCCTCCAACCCCGGTCACGCCTCAGTGCGGCTACCCACTTCATGTCAGAGACAGATGATGGTACACGGCTGTGAGTTTGTGTCTGTACTTGTGTGTTTTTGTGAGTAAGTGTAAGGAGGTCTTGTAGACTAGTAGCTCGTTTGTGCATTAACAAGTGAGCGTGCAGACGGCCCTAAAAAATGAAGACCCTAAGGGTTAAAGGATGCTTCAAAGTCAGTGATTCTTATCTCAGTTTGAAAGAAACTGGAAGGTTTACTCAGTTTAGTCAAACAGTGTCTGCATCTTAAGACCCCAGAGGTATATTTTTTGTCACATCTCACAGGTATTTTTTTTTTTATGACTTTGTCAATCAGTTTGTTTCTAATGATGTCACATCATTGTTTTCTGCTTCTGCTTTGAATAGTGTTTTTTAAAAATAGAAATGTGCTGGGGTCTCGGGGGACCCCAGTGAAAAGCATCCATTTCCCGCGTTTCAATAGTAAATCTAACTGTTTATTCAGTTAATGTTTGCCATGAGTCCTGAATTAAAGTGCTGCACAGTATTAAGAGGGTGTCAGTCATTCTAAACAAGAAAGATTCCATTGCTGCATTCATCATCTGGAAGGTGAACTTTCCAGACTGGAAGTTATCAGAACATTGGAGACGTCACCGGATCTACCTGAGATGGCTGAGGTGTGCCCAGGTCACGTCACACATGAAAAGGAGAGCTGATACTGCCCCAATCCCTGCAGCAAAATGAAGAAAACTACCTACTGATGTGACTGTCCCGACACTCGGTTTGAAAATCTACTTGAAACCTTTGCTCCCGTAACACTGACAGGAAGATGGCAACTGCGTGTTCCTCCTGTCTCACGCCAGCATGCCCCGAGCGTAGCATGAGGCAAACTGGGTGCTCTAACTGCCTGTTGTGTCTGATTAGCTTTAGTTGGTTTGAGTTGTGTCCGGTCCCTGTACAACTGTAGTGAGAGCTTGGTTCACAGTGCGAACAAAAAAATCAGACTCAACAGATTCCTGGTGAGTGTTGGTCTCTGCCAGGGCTGTACTCCAGCAAAGATTTTTTTTCGTAACTTTTATGGACAGAATTCCTAGCTGCAGCCAAGGGGTAGAGGGTGGAGGGTGGAAGGTGTCAGGTTTTGTTGACTCAGGATTTTGTGTCTGTTTTCTTGGCTTCATCAGGTGTTGATTTCCAGCTTGAAAGTTGTTGAGTTACAGGTCAATCTACGTTCCTCCCCTCATGAGTTGTAGGGAGTGAAAGAGCAAGGATCTTAATACAAGCAGCAGAACTTAGTTTTCTCTGAAGGGTTTCTGGACTCAGCCTGTTCCATGCTGTTTGTGTACATCTTGAGTTTCCTTTATTTTTGCCTATTATTTATCGATTTATGTCAAGGAACCATGGAAAAATACGGGGGGTCCGTTGCGCCACGGAGGATGGTGCTCGCAATCAGATGAGTGATTGGGGGGGAGGCATGGTGATGATACAAAACAGTTTCTGCTCATAAATTAATGATCCACATCCTCAAAAATGATATTTTTGTTGTTTCTAGCGATGATTTACAAGACATCTGTGCATAGTAGTATATTGGTAATGTGTTTATCCTTTGGATCAATTGTAACTTTGTAATAATAAAAAATTAACAAAATAATATTTTTTTTCTTTAGATGACATTAATTACAGAACTAATAATGTATAATTAATAATATCTTTGCTTCTCACAGTCTGTATGTGTTAAATATGTTGGTAGCATGAGGGTTAAACAAGTCCAGGCCATGAGACAAGCAGTTTGCAGTATTGTGGTCAAATTTATAGTAATAAAATAATTTTACCACTGTGATATTCATTGTGACTGTTAGGTTAGCTCAAAGACATCAGTCATCAATATGAAATTAAGCTGGCCAAATGCCACTTTTTTATGGCTAAGGGTTGGAAAGCAGGCATAACAATATGATAACTAATATAGTGTACAGTCAGCTAATCACAGGCCAGCTAAGCACATAGCCTGTCTGTTCAATGAAAGACTATAGTGGTAAGGGATATATCCACAGAAACGGAATATATCCTTACACCCTCCGTCTCGCTTCTCTGTGGAAGAATTTGAAACATATCTCTCTCTCTAAAGTGTGGATGGAAGTAAATATTTCAAAAAGAAGTTATTTGATAGCGGTATCTTTAAATGGGGCACACATGGGACCGGAAAAATATTCAATTGAAACGATCAACAAGTAAGGTGAAGGGAAAAGTGTGGAGAAAAGAGTTTGCGAGAGAGAAAAGAACTGGTTAAGTGCCTTCAGAGTTCCTCAGCTCGCCGTCATACAGGATGTCTGACTATGGGCCTATGATACGCTGAATTGAACGAGAATTAAAGAGAGAGGGAAAGAAGCAGAGAGCAGGGAGAAGCCTGACAAGGATATGAACACGGGTGAACACAGAAATGGAAAGGCAGAGAGGAATAAAGAGTGAAAGAGTGAAAGTTATATTGCCAGCAGGCATTGGCATTTAACATTCATTATGGGCAACCATGCCTGTTTCAACAGGGAGAAACTCAGCTGTCACCCTGATATACGATAGCAATATTTCCCCCTAAATTCTGATGGCCTGTAGTAATTTGGTATTTAGCAAGTGATGTTTATCAATCCTGCTTCAATTTCTCCGTCCCGCTCTTTGTGAGCTAAACAGTGACATTGTGGTTTTAGGAGCTACTGTAAATAAGCAAGATAAAGCCTATCTGGATTTATTTGCAATGCAGAAGATACAGTAGCTGGTTGCAGCCTCTCTGTTTTTTAACATCAGGTTGCACAGGCAGGTCCATTTCAGGCATTTAAGAGAACATCTGCAAAAGGACTTGATAGTAATGATGCATCTTCAGAGCTGATGCTCGGCATGTTTTAAACAACCTATGAAGCCTGAGCCACTGCGCACAGAAACATAAGTAGTGTCTAACAAGGGGAATTCATACATGTGCTAGACACTATGATTCTGTGCTCAGGCTTCATAGATTATGTACAGAAACACAGAGTCCAGCAAGTGGATTTCATGCATTTCATACAAGCCTCAACTGTGATCATTCATTGTAACCACACAAGTGCACAGTGTTTTTTATTAATTATTATTATTATTATTTATTATTATTTAATTTGCTTTAAATGACTATTTATATGACTGCATGGATCTGATACTGTTTAAATTTTATGAGGATCTCGCGCCATAAAATGTTAGATGACACCGTAAAACCTGAGATCATAACAACTGCATCACGCACTTTAAGTCGGGGGAAAGGCAGTGACACACAGGACTATTGCGATATTAACTACACGAACAAAGCTGACTTTGCTTTTTTGAACAGACCTCTTGTCTGTTTGTGCCTGAAGCGCACTAGGAGTATATTAGCAATGCAGCGGCTCCAGTGATCACAGCTGCTAAATGCATTCTAGCCCAGTTTTGACCTGTATGGGTCACACGCATTTTCGTGAGTAGTCGGAGCAGAGTACAGAGTCACTTCAAGCATGGGACAGTAGACTTGAAACTTAAAAATACACTTCATGTCATATTTACATTTTATGCACATCCTTATGCAACCTGTACGGACAGCTGAATTATTAAATTGTCTAAAAGGCAGAAACCTAAAGACCACCATTGGACTGTTTTCTGTGTGTGCTTTATGTATTGCCTTAGAAAGGTGTTCATGTGTGTGCATGGTGTTTGGTAACCCCTAGGGTACAACAGCATAATTAATATTTGATTGGCATGATGTGCTATAGAGAAAGTAAAGTTTTCCACAGAGAAATTATTTCATTGCTCTTGTTATCATAGTCAAAATTGCAGACCCACTGTGTGTTTATTTGTTTTATAAAGCTTCCTGGCAATTTTGCATCTCGAGGCATTCACTTTTGTAAACCTTTCTCATAATCTGAATGCCTGTAATGCTCACAGGGGCCTTTTTACAGTCAAGCTGGAATACCACAACGTAGGTTTGTATGGGACATGGCAGCATTTGTTCCGTGATAACGTGAGCATGAATAAATGTTACAAATCCACACGTGTATCTGTGCCTGTGCAACTGAGGTTTGCATTGTGAGACATGTGAGAGTGTGTGTTTTTGTCTGCAAAGTCAAATTACACTTTTTAAGCTGTGTCTCTTGAGCATACAGTACATTTATCTGGTGCTGTCCACTAGTGGCATTTTCCCAAAAGATCTTTGTAGCAGTGAAGCAAAAAGGGCCTCAAATCGGTGTAGCTGCAGTTTCTGCTTTGGGTTATGTGGCACTGATATGAAGGCAATTCCAGCCTTCCTTCATGCAGGCTGTTGTCATTCACCCCCGAGCACAGTTGCAGACAGCCCAGCATGGCAAACCTCTGCTGGATGTCTCGCATTTTCTCATCATAATTCCTCACCTGGGGAGCTGCATCCAGCCATGGATGCATACACGACAAGAAAGAGGGGGGGTGGGGGGGACAGGGAAGATATGAAACTTTCATGAAATGCAGGGCTGGTGTGGGCAACCGCAATAAAAATTCAAAGGTGAACTTTTCTCCAGGACTGAGGGTGATGAGAGTAAAGACGGCCTGGAGGTATGCGAGTGAGGAGAAGAAAGGCAGGTGGGGAGCTGGGGGTGTCAGGGAGTGAAGATAGCCCCTGGATGTGATGAAGGAAGAAGACGGAGTTTATCACTGGGCTTGTAATCCCACTATTCCTTTTTTCTTTTGTTTAACCCCTTTAATCGCTCGTCTTTCTTCCCTATCTGCTTCATTTCTCATTTATTTTATCCGCTGTTTCATTTGCATTATATTTGTTCTCTACAATACTGCATCACCCTCCCGGATGTGGTAGGTGCAAGAAGAAGCCTGACCACAGACTGAGGGAAGCATCAGGAGACGGGCTGGGAGGTGGCAGATGTCTTAGTGGCACCTCTGAGGACATCTCAGTCTCCATAAAGTCGCCATTGTCCTACATTGTTTTCATCCACACAGGCATGCACACATACACACACACACACACACACACACACACACACACACACACACACACGCACATATATATCAGCTCCACTGTTCTCCCTCTCCACATCAGTTTGTCTGTCTCCCTCTTCCAGGAAATGTGCGGTACTGTGTTATGATCGATGGGTTGCGTTCGGAGACAGAGCAGCCCCCACTGTTTGTTTGTCTCGGTTACGCATGGCTGCAGAATGACAGCTGGGACCAGTTCATGGCTTTGAGTCTGTCTGGCAAGAAAAGTTGGGCTCCTTTGGTTTAACTCATCTTTTGTTCCAAAAATGGAAAGAGATGAGAGTTTCTGAGTGTTACGTGGCTTGGCTATGAATGCCCTTTGGTAAGCCATAGTCACAATAGGCACTTGAGGAATTTTGAATATGACATGCTGCTACTAGAATTTATGTTGGCCAAGCTCGATTAGGCAGCAGAAGAATGCGTGTGTGTGTGTGTATGTGTGCGAACGCGTGTGTGTCTGTGTGCATGTGTGTTTAGGATGCTCCAAAAAATAACAGTCTATTTTGTTAAGTAGTAATAGGACAGGACAAAAGATAGGGCAGGAGCTGTGTGAGGATACAAGCGTTTGTAATCGTAACTCAGGTCTGTGTGCTTAGCCATTTGCTGTGTGTACATGCATGCTAATTCATGTTCCTGAAGCATAAAAAGTGAGCAACCAGCAAAACAAACTCCCAGAGACATGTTTTCGATCTCAAAGTCTACCTCAGGAAATGAGAAGGGTCTTACCTGAGTTTATCTGTTAATAGCATTGGCCTTTTAAGCCAAAAAATAAAATTCAAGCATTTACTGATCATGACTGAGGACGATTCACTGATTCACTAATTATCATTATCTTTGCTTGGTCCATTAGAAATGACAGAAAACTGCTTTAATAAACCCCACACTGCAAACGCTCTACTGTATCTGCTCCTAAAATAACCTTTCCTGTGTATTCGAGTTTCAGGGGAAGCACAAAGTTTACTCTGAGAGTTATCATACTTCTGACAAACAAGAATAGCAAGGTATGATAAGCGGTAGATTATCGAGTTGGCATCTGAGACGTTTGTTGCGCTACGGTGATGTTTTGTCAAAATACTGCAACATCATTTGAATATTATGGTAGAGTTTTGAACCAGTTCTTTAACAGTTATTGCTTCAGGCTTGTATTATGATTAAAGCAAAGTTTCGTGTATTGTTGATTTGCAGTTGTTAAGCTCTACGGTGCAGAAAAACAGACAAGAGTTAGGCCAGACGCCAAAGAGCATCGCTTTGTAGTCTACTTTGAGGGAATGTTCCATACACGAGTGGCATATTTGCATCTCCATAATCTGTGAATACCACACGGTCACAACAAATTGGAGGGTACATGGATGTCTGCGGTAAAGGCCTTCTCACTAAAATGAATAAATTAAATGCAGCAGTTATATATTTTATGAAGTACAGCTCTTCTTTTGTGGCTACAAGAAAGAAAATTATCTGCAATGAAAAAGAGCTATTGTATCAAAATGAGTTAAAGTTCTTATTTATTAGATGCTTTAGGAAACTGAAAAAAACAATAGCACTGAGATAAGTTTCTATATGAGACAGATAAGCACACAGACAGGTACATACATGCATACATACATACATGCATACATAGATACATGCATACATACATGCATAGCTGGTGCACACGTTAGCCAGAGAGAAGACTTAAACCTGAAAAACGATTAGCAGGGCCCCAGTGGAATGCATATCCGGATCATTTAAATATCTTTTTTTTTTTCACCTGCTCTGAAGCTACACTAGGATTACTGTGCACAGTACAAACTTGGGTTTATATTGAATTATTTACAGGATTGTAGATGAAGAATAGGAGCTTGCATAAAAAGTTTTGCACCTTGGAATACATTAAAAAACAAAAGGCAGAACAACTGAGCATAACGCAGCTTTGCCTGGTTACGCCGCACTGCCTGTACCCATGGAGACGTCAAAGAGCTTCTCATCACAGCAGAGAAAGTTTTGAAGCTTGTTAAAATTAAACGGCTGAACGGCAGTTGTTGTATCATCATATCATCATCCTCATGAAACATACACAGAGAAATGCTGGCTGGCAAGCAGCATTCTGACAGATGATGTAGGAAGGCTGCAGCACTCTGACTCTGCATCCCCGTAATATAAAACGTTCTCATATTCGAGGGTTCGTGGTGATATAGTTGTTGTATGTATGTGTATCATCAGTACTTTAGTTATAAATAATGTGCAGCAATTTAGTGTGCATGTATTGACAGTTTCCCATTATTATACAGATTTAAACTGATATAATTTTTTTAAGCAAATGTGCTACATATGCACTCACCTGCGACTTCATAAGTTACACCTGTTCAACTGCTCTTTAACGCACATTTCCAAACAGCCGGTCACATGTTAACAAGTCAGTGCATTTTGGCATGTATGTGACAACTTGCTGAAGTTTAAACTGAGCATCAGACTGTGGAAGAAAGGTGATTTAATTAACTTGGAACGTAGCATGGTTGTTGGTACCATTCTGGCTTTTCAGAAACTGCTGAATTTCCCACTCAACTATTTCTAGGGTTTACAGAAAATGATGTGAAGCAGAGAAACTATACAGTGGGTGAAAATATCAGAAGTCAGAGGAGAATGGACAGACTGCTACAATCTGATAGAAAAGCAACTGTAACCCAGATAATCACTCATTACAACCTAGATATGCAGAAAAGCATCTCTAAACACACAACATGTTCAAAGCGGATGGGCTACAGCAGCAGAACACAATACCGGGTGCCACTTGCATCATCTAAGAACAGGAAACTGAGACTAGAGTTCACACAGACAATTGAAGGCTGCAAAAGCATCTCCAGATCTGATGAATCTCAATTTCTGCTGCAACATTTGGATAGCAGGGCCAGAATCTGGTATAAATAACAAGAAAGCATAGATCCAGTGCTGATAATATACTATGCAACTAAAATATAATATATCCTGCACACCAAAACAAACACATAAATACGTACTGTAGTCATACCTATGAAAAAAATATGTATGACCACCAGCCATCATATAAACAGTGCAGTACACATAAACACACACACTGCATGAATAGAAATACCCACAACTTTTGCTGACATACGCACCTGTATATGCATATAAATCCCTCCTCCCTTGAGACTCTCCACATAAATACTTACTAGGTAGCAGATTTGCCTGGGGTTTTCGGTGCACCTTTCCTCTTAACCTTGATGTTCTCTCCAATTCCCACACATCTGCTTAACACATGTAGCCCTGAGCATTCACTTCCACCTGACAAGAGAAAAAGGAGAGATGAGAAGAGAGGGAGAGAGAAGGATTGGGGGATGAGGTGTCTCCAGAGTTTCTGATTGGCATTCAGAAGCACAGCTTCCAGACCTCGTGCCCAGCATCCCTTAGAGCTTCACCTGGCCTTCACAAGGTGTGGAGAGTGAGCCGAGAGTCCTTAGATGTACTCTATATACATCTTCAGTTTATTTCTATCAGAAGAGCCTCTCTTGGATGGTACTTAGTAAGTTGCTTTATTGGTAACCTGGCCTTCTCTTCAGTTACACTCAATTTTAGTCAAGATTATTCATATGGCTCTTGATGCATGTGATTATTTATGCTTCAGTCTATGGAGCAGCTGACATCTGATGAGTTGTAGTCCGGAGGGGAAACAGAAAATGTTGTTTAGGGGGTTTAACTGTAGCCAGCGAGAACCAGAAAACTGATACTTGGGCTAAGATTTCCTGCTCTGGAGCCTTTCATTATTTACAGTCTGACTATGAATGTGGACATATATTTAAAAAGCCAATAAAAAGTACAATAATTCTCAGTAGCCAATTGTTGTGAGGTTTGCATTCCTCTAACTGCAAAACCTGCTAAAACATGACTGGTACTACACAGCCTACAAATGAAAACCAGAAACCTTCTAGTGCCCCCCTGCCTGTTTGTCTTGCATACAGTACCAGTTTTGACTGGTACTGTCCACAGAGAGCAGTAGTGGAAGCTCTCAGCTACTAAAATGCAAAACTTTGTGTGAAGACTAAACTGAAGCAAGACTACTGTTGGATGGCAACAAAAACTAAACAAAAACAACAAACTGGCATTACATATTAGTGTCAGCAACCAAATTGATGCCACTCACTTTTTCGTGATGTGTTTTGTTCTACATCACTGTTAATGCCACGTACTTGCTGAGAGTCTCACTTAATAACTGCAGAGAGGTATTTATTTCTGGAAGACATTACAGACCTTAAAAGGCAAACAAGGTCATGTTTCTGATTACAGAAAAACTGAATCACATGGAAATAGCTCAAGTTTCAGTAGGAACAATCCTGGAGTATTTTTGCCACTGTATATGTGTACAAGCTCGTGTGTGTGTGTGTGGTTGTATGTGTATGGAGGGGGATGTTATTGCTGAGGGCAGAAAATCAAAGGGAAGAGAAAACAATACAGGCTATTCTTTCCATTCTCTCCCATGGTGGTTCTCTGAGGCCTGCTTCTCCAAAAGCCTTAATATTTCCTTCCTTATTTCTCCTTTTCCCCCATCTTCTCTTTATTTTCCTCTATTTTTCTTTGTGTTTTGTGGCAATTTTCTACATTTTCCCCCCTCTCTGTAACTTGCTTTATGTACCTCTGGATAAAATGACTGAAGCTGTCTCGGTTCACACAGGGGATTGCTGCATGTAAGAGAATACTGCTTCAGCCTGTAACTTAAGACAGTGTCTAAAGTGAAAGGAATTAATAGTGACATGCCCTCAACACACGCACAAACAGGCTAAACACACATCTTCTACAGCTCATTTAGAGCATCTGTCTAGGATAACAAATCCTAGGATAGATGTTCTTACTCTCAAACCATTCGCTCCGACTTCCAGTTTGAATAAATAGTGCTCATCATCTTGCAAAGTATCCTCAGCTCCCCTCTGTTTCCTATCTGACTTTGACTGAGTCCTCGACGCATCCTGTTGCCACTTACATACACACGGCAGTGTAATATGACTTTTAAAAGATGAGGAGGAGGAGGAGGAGGAGAGAGAGAGCCCTCGTGGACAGACTAGTTCCCATCCAACCGTCTGTGGCTTCCATTAGCCCGGCTTATGCAGCCTCACTGGTTTCACACTACATTTCCCTTCATTCACTTTAACACTCCATTGGGTCTCAAAAAGTAAAGGGTGGGGCATAATTGCATTTTGAGTGATGTTTGTGTCATTATCTTACTTCAAAGTCAACTACTGACGGTAATCATTCAGCAACACACACTCAGCCAGCCTCAAAAGTCTCAGCTAGCAATTTGGAGCACAGATAGTCTCAACCAAAGAACAGATTTTGGGTTTTAAGATTCACTTTCAGCAGTGTTTAATGCTGATCACAGGTTCCCTGTAGAGTAAATGAATGCTGGAAGGAAATTTTGCAATACAAGATTTTTCAACAAGCCTGCATAGCCTTTTAGGAATTTAATGTGTCTGTTGTGTTACCACATTGATGTTGCTCTTAAGTTAGTATTCAAGTCCATATTATACTCAGTTATGCATGATTTCTATTTTGGGCATTTACCAGAATAGCTTTATATCCTTAGACTGTAAAAAAAAACAAAAAAAAACACCTTATTCTCCTCATACTGTATATTGCTGCAGCAGCACTTCAACCTCTGTCTGAAAGGTTCTACAGACATTTTTACAGCAGTAATTTTGGTATGTATATTGGTATATATATATATATCTTTCTATCATAGATCAAACTATGTAAGTTATGAACAGATGCCATGCTGTCAAACCTCAGATCAATAGGTGATTCTCTTGACCCAAGTTTTTCTATATACCGACTCAAATTGCAACATGATGCAGCAGAATAACAAATCGAAGTATTTTTATTGACTGCCCCCCAAAAAAACCTTAAAACTTGAAACAAAATGATCAACGCCAACAAGGCTCCATCCATTTTCTTAACTGCTTAACTAGTTGAGCAATGCCGGCCAGCTGCCAGAGAGGCAGAGCACCAGTCTACTGTACGGCTAACGCAGAAAAACAGACAACCATCCACTGTAGCTGCTAATTCTTTTTTAAGCTGACAGCAATTTCTGCAGTTGTATTTTGAGATTATTACATATTAAATATAGAAGTTATTGAATGGCACAGGTGGCCAAATAGCACTAGGTGAAAAGGAGATTTATTTACAGCATTTGTATTGTTGCATGATTGCTTGTGTAGAGGAAAATGTGAGACTGGGACTATTAATTTCATTTAAATGTAAACGCTGTGATTATATTTTTAAGAGCTGAACTTAGTGATTAGTTAAAGTTCTTAAATGTTCCTCTGACAGCCGTAATAAATACCCTAAAAGATTTCAGATTATATAGGATCCTGAATTATTTTTGTGGGGAAAAAAAACCGTCCCCATCCTCTGGTTTTATTACAAATCACATCCATCATTCTTGTTACAAGGGAGATATGCCGTACATATATCTGAGCTTATTCAACTAATCTCCTTTTACAGATGCTTCTGATATCAAAATGTGATTTCCATTCAGCATAATGTGATGCACAACACTTTAATAGCTATGTCTAAGCTAGGCTTCATTGCAAGCCAAGCTGACTCCAACAGTTACATAAACACAGCTGTTGTTTGTTTATGTTTAGAAAGGCTTGCGAGTGCCAATTGTTCCTCAATGTTAGATTCAAAAGATAATAGAATTACTTGCTCAATTTCTACTCCAAAAATCTGCAGAAGCACTGACCAGAAATAGACTGCTGTTTGTCAGACTAATGAGGGAGCCATTTGCCAAGGAGAGACATGCTCAGCTGGACTCTCTTATCAAATAACCATAGTTCAACCCAAAATACAGCCTTGGTTCTACCTGTCAAAACCTAATAAATCATATTCTCATTTTTATATATTTTTCACTGCCAATTACAAGGGATTGGTATTCTGCACCAGTACAGCAACCTGGAACTCACCCTCCTTATAGTCCATGTCCATGTGCTCATATAGTATTGGCGTGCATGTGTACATGTTTGCAACATGCATATTTGAATTTCTAGATTTTACTCTTTGAGCATGGTTTTCCCGTGCTTTGAATGCTAATCTGCTCAGACAACAGGACCAGCCGTGTCCAGGGGCTATGGGCTAAGGACAGAAGGACCTTGACAGCGCTGAATCGGTGTGAGTGCAAAGATGCCTCCACCCACACCGACTAGTCGGCCTCTTTCACCACACGACTGTCAAGACAATTATGATTGCTCCCATAGCGTAGAATTAGATAAATAAGGCTTGGGGGAGACGACTGCCTGAAATGTAGACAACCATCTAAAATGCAGGCTTAGAAGCAAGTTGGCCATTTTTTCAGAGATAAGAGGTGAGCCTCTTTTTTTCTTTTTTGCATCAAAGTGAAAGGACCAAGATAGAATGAAGTACAGGGAAACCTAATTGAGTGATGGGACAGAGAGCAAGATAGTACCTTGACGGGAGTGTCTGAGATTAATGGCAGAGAGAAATGGAGAGAGAGTCCTGCTATTTGCTACTGTATACCGGCATTAAAGCACTGCTGAGTTGAATGCCTCCAACAACCCAAACCCTAATACACACACACACAAGCAAATCTATATGCCACCCTCTGTGCTTATGCACCTGCACTCCTTTCGCTAAAAGGCAACTCCAATTATTACATGATAGATCTTTGGCCCCTTGCTAGAACTCTTGCTAGAACTGAGCCACCTGGATATTAGATGGACTAAACAACTTGTCCTCCTACAGCTGTGTAACGCAGTGAAAGAAAAGAAAAAACAGCCAGGGAGTTAGAGCTGAAAAAAAAAAAAGAATCCACATATTTGTCAGGGTCAGTGTAATGGTAGCAGTCACCATCACAAAATCACATGCATCATCTCTAATAGCATTCATTTATCACTATGCTCACTAAGGAAGACCAACCTTATGCATGCAGTGCTCCCCGCATTGACTTATTGCTTGTAGTCAGTGTGAGAGGCAATTCACAGACAAGATTCGTCACTGACCTCATCAAGTGCACAAAGAAAACAAATTGTCTGAAAATGTAGCAGGTTTATCATTAGTTGACATGTGGCCTATTTTCCGCTGCCTCTTGTCACTCCCTAATTTGAGGCATCGATGCCGCAGGCTGCCGCACAATGCACAGAAATGTAACAGCACAGCTCCACAGAGAGCGGGCGTTGACTTGTATCTAGACAAACAAATCGATAAGCAGTCCACTCTATTCCATTATTGGGCAGAAAAGTTAACCACCAACACCAACAGTGGGAGCACAGCATCGGTGGAGACTAGAGAGGGCGGAGGAGGAACAAAACAAAATGAATTCCCAATTTATTTCAGAGCAAACACTTACAATGGCATCTTATTGATTGAGGACAAGTTGGGTGGAAACTGTTCTATTAGTGTTTTAATGCTGAATTCAGCAGAGCTTTCTCTGCAGCTTTCTCTGCACTGCCAAAAATATCAGATATGACATTAAGGCTTTACCTTTGTTCCAGCTAAGGTTTGCTACATACCTCAGATGAAGCTTTGAAAACTGCTTGGATATTTCTCTTCCATGTTCAAAGTCATGTTGTGTGCACGGTTGTACTTACTGTAAATATCAAGAGGCATGTTTCTTATTCTGGCCATCTGTTGTCAGATTAATTAAGGTACCATGCTATTTTTATATATTTTTTAATTTGCCTTGAATTTCATCTAATCATTCGTACGTAAATGCTTATGCTAGAAGGACTCAACAGATGTTGACAGATTATTTCTCCAAAAAGAAAGACGCAGAGCTACTTCCTGGAACAACCAGAAGAAAAAAAAAGACTAGAATAATATTTAAATTAGAAAACCTCATGATTTGAATAAAGATGTGTCCTGTGTATTTGCTGTCTAAAGAAGCTAAAGGCAGGCATTCGTGGTGTTGCAGCCTCTGTAACCGAGGTCACTGCTAATCAGCCAAACCAGTCGGGGCATTTAATCTCTCTGACCTGAGCAGCAGAAAGTTGGGCCACTCTAAGGGCTTCTGCAGCCGGTACCCATATTTCCCGGCATCTCTCTCGCTCATTATTTTCCTACTTTCCCTCTTGCCTTTCTTTTGTTTTTTTTTTAAAAAAAACAACAGAGTCTCTTGCTTCTTCAGAATCACTGCTGGTGTTACTATTTTTTACCAATCTAACAAGGTTGCTTGGTCACAGAGGACTGTGGGGAGTGGCGAAGAAAAAAAACCCGCTCCCTGTGATCGGAGGCGAATACATGGTACTTCCGTTACGCCTGCCCTTAGAGCAAATGGCCCTGGGGCTGAAAGTAGAGCCCCCCAGAGATGGATAGAGACAGGAAAAAAGAACACAGAGGGGTGAGCAAGAGCTCCTGCTACTGTCTAGACGATGGTTAGTCAAACTCTTAACCTTGAAGACAGATGAAAAGAATCAGCCCGGAGCTGAGCGAATATGAAGAAAATCACAGTTTAAATCAGGCTTGTGTCCTGTCATTTGGGGAGGAAAAGTTAGAACCTTTGAATGGTAGAAAAAAGGAGTAAAGACTTTGATGTAGCTACTAAGTGAAGTGGAATTTTCACGAGTTATGTGAACTGTTCCTGGCCTCTTTGCCCAGAAGCATCAGGTGACTTAATAATCGCCCTGTAATTGTGTCATCTGTCCTTGAATAGGTAATATTTTCATTTATACAGAGCCGGGCTATCTGTTGTCCTCTTGCTTTTACCTGCTCCTGGCTCCTGCATCACATTCAACAAATGGGCATGAGCCTGAGAGTAAAAAAAAACAAAAAAGAAGAACTCCCAAACCATAGCCATAACCAACTGATGATTGGTTATGGTTATGGTTTGGGATTGGTTAACAGCACTAGGCCCTAAGTGGCTTGCAATGATTGAAAAGAGGAACAATTGCAAGACAACCTTAAAGCATCCTGCAGCTAACAAACAATTAAAATAAGATGCACAAACTGCTTAAAAGTCTTTGTTAATTAGAGACCATTTCAAATGTTTCTTAAACAGTGACAACATAGGTATTGATTGCAATTATGTAGATAAATTGTTCTTAAGAGATGGCCCCTCTATATGTCAGTGCATGTTGATTAAGGTAGTCTGATAAAATGGGACATGGAATTCCTTGGAATGAGTGAATCGCTGGAACCAAAATATTGGAAAATGCTGGGCAGGTCTTGAACTAAGTGTACACACATTCATACATTAACACACGTCTGGAAGAAAAATTGTTAAAAATAGAAAAAAAGTTTGTATTTTCTGAAGAGAGGAGCAGGTGATGTGCAAATTTTAGCAAAACAATCATTTTCAAATATTTCTTCTGAATCAACACAATTTTAGTAGCTTGAATCTATTTAAGTTATGCCTGTTTATTAATACATACACTTCTCTGACCTTTTTTCACTGTCTTTCAAAAATACTGATTCTTTGCATGTTGCATTTCAAAGCAGTTGTCACTCAGATCTTTACGCCTGCATCTGACATGTTGACTGTTTAATTACCATCTAATGTATCTCAGACCAGAACATGCAAACTTGTTACGAGATAATCAACATTGGTCAACTGGAACGATTCTAATCTTATCCTTAGAAGACTTAATGTCCTGCTGCCAATGTCCTTGGTGACAGATCCAACGGAGAACCGTCAGAGGTGCTTAATGGTTTCCCTTTTGTAGAAATGCTCGGTGCAAGCAGGTTTTGCGGGGGCTGGGTTTATGAAATCCAATATCCTCCTGTTTACATAGAGGTCACACATGGCCCAGTTGACAATCACTTCTGGCTTCCATGTCATATGAATAATCGTGCTCAAAAAGAGAGAAGCAGAAGCCAGTGCAGAAAAAAAAAAAATCATTTTCTGCCTGTCAGACATGGAGATGCAATCATATCCATTTATTGTGCTCTATATTATGTCTAGCTAGCAAAAAAGACGAGAGAGGCTGGATCTGGCAAAGACGGTTTATTTGGTGCTTTAAAGGAAGTTCGCAGGAGTAGATTTTTCTGTAGAAAGGCGTGGTCCTGGATAGGCAGTTCACTGAGTGACTCAGGACAAACAGAATACCTTTTAAGGCCATAGAATATCAATATTAATAGGTATAAAACTACAGAGAGCTATACTATTAGCCGAAGGTTAATGCTACTGCAGAGGATACATGACACAACATCCATGCAGTCTGGCTACAGGTGAAGATTGCAGTTAAAGGTGCCTTTTTTCTGTTGCCTTGTGCCATTATGGAGACAATTTGTGGCACAACCAGTTACAGGAAATCCTGTCGACATGACAGACAGAAACTGCGAGATGTTCGAATGTTATTCACACTGTATTCCCAGTGTTTCAACAGGTTTTCCAAAACTACTGTCAGGGTACTGCAGGTGGAAGTGCTGGCGGTCACTTCGATTCTTGGCCAACTTTCTCATATCCATCTTCCTCATATTTGTATGCTGCTGATGGCAGTGATGTGATAACAGTGTGGTGAATCACAGCTAGCCGGTGATCATCCCTGCGCATACTCAGTGCAGGCAGTCCTACCACCCGTTAAGCCACACTGAGCATTTCCAAACGGCTGACACAAATGATCTCCTGTCATGTGTGAGAATGAAAACATTGGACTATATCCAGATCTGATTCTGCCAATGTTTCCTGCTATTCTTTCTTGTGTGGAAACTCAAAAAATTTCTCAGAGACTATTAATATTGACAGAATTGTGCAGAACTTCTTGCTCTAATAAATAACTCCGGGTGACTCTGGCGATCCCGTGACTCTTAACCACAAAAGCTCAAAGATGAAAATGTTTCCGTATTCAGAGAAAGCAGAAGTTTGTTTTCCAATGGCCAGACTCCAGCTTCTATTCAGTCTCACTTTATTGACGAACTTGACTGCCCTTCCTTCCGAGCACTTTGCCACGTAGGGCCTGATCGTGCAATGATGCTGCAGTGTGGACCTGTGCACCATTACTCTTATGCCGGCTAAGCCGTCTTGAACCTCCTTTGCAGTCATATCAGAGTTTAACTTTCCATTTCTGCCCAGCAGTTTTATTGGAAAGTTTTCTTGCTCTTTCAGGTCTTTACTTCCACAGTTTGCCTTAACTGCCATTTCTTAATGACATTTTGGACAGTGGAAATTACAAGCTGGAAGCGCTTTCATTTCTTTTTATAGCCTTCCGTGCACTGTAGGCATCAATTAGCTTCATTTTCAGATCGGCAGAAAGAGGACTTCATGGTTGTTGAGTGTTGCCAGAAAGCTCGAAGAGTCAGATAAATTTTCATGCTCTGTAAATGTCATTCAGTGACGAGTTTTAATGACAAGTCACCTATCCAGCCAATTAAGTGTTTTACAAGTCGAATATATGCCACACAGTTTTTCAGTTCGTGAAGTAAAAGGTAAAAATGCATTTTGATTTATTGTAGACAGACTGTGCTGCTAATACAGCAGGAGTTTTGTTAGTCTTTATTTTTCTCTTTAATGTTCAAACTAGTGAGACCAGATATAACAGAAAACAACTATTTATCATGGTGAGAGGCTGCAATGTGATTGCGCCCAAACCATTTTAATGGAGATCAGCTGTTAATCTCTATTTACAATTTTTGACTCCAAAATCCTCAGAAGAAGGGAAAAAGAGGGCTCATTTTTATGGATCCGTAAAATGATGGGCTGTATATGTTACTTGTCATCAACAAATAAAGAGGATTTCTTTGCAGATCACTAAAGATTTGTAAATAGGCCTCATACAAAGACAAACACAGCACATGAATTTGCATTTTAACATGTTTTTTTTTAAACTCCAGAATGATTTTACCAGAGAGGAACAGATATGAGGGTCTCCTGAAGAGTAAAACAACCAAATTAGGCGGTGGTTTTCTTTAATGATAGATATGTGATATGCCAAATATAAACCTTGTTATTCAAGTAAGTCAACATTTCTCTTGGATTAAAAACATGCCCTAATGTCGGCTAGCATACCTAGCATCTACCTTTGTTGCTTAGCAACAAAAACATTTTATGGAGCTATAAAAATCGAGGGCTTTTGATTTGACAGTTTTGTTTGAAGAGGACGTCGGAAACCGGAACGGTTGCTATGGTATTTACATCACTTCTGCAAAGGCGCATAAAACTCTTGATACTACAGTCATGAAAATTAGCCCAATTCCAGCAACACATGAAATCACCACTCTGATGTGCAAATATGTTTCCATATCTTTTGATGGTCTCCCCCTTTAGAAGCTATGTGGCGTTAACGCACTGTCTTGTAGAAATTTTCTTTTGCCTGACTTCACTTTTCCTTATCCATTTGCCCTTTTGAAGCTGTGGATTCACATTGTACTGGATGGTCTTTTTCCCTGGAGGTGATTTCAGCTTTGTACCTGATAAGAAGTGCTGTGTTCCTCTAGGGTAAGCTGTCTGATGTGAGAGAAGCTTAGTACCCTGGAATACATCCATTTCCTCAGGAAATACACTCACATTCATACACGTGTGCAGACGTGCCCAAAGGAAACATACAGCTTTTCACTATAAGGGATACAACAACTTGAGAACCATCAAAATAAGCCAATCACAACAGTAATCTGTCACTGTGCACTAATGTTGCTGTCACACAGAGTAGGTTTCCACGGGGGCAGTATTTTGGTTCCATAATCCTTACCTTCCTCTAACTTTTCAGCAGCCTTTGTGACCCTTGACTGTTGTAGATGCTTTGGGACAGAGAACTACTTGTGTTGAAAAGACAACCACCGTGTTAAGAGACTCTGACTGGACTTATAAGGTGTGCACACAGGAAGGGATTAATGATAATGTTGCAGCCAAGAGAATGAAAATGAGCAATGACAGATGAAATAACTGTTAGTGATACAAACTGGAGAGGTGCAGAGTTAAACTAACCTTTGCTTTGATGGAGTTTGAAATATTTTGGAGGGTTGCTTACACAACCACATCCTGGAATGTCCATTATAGCAATCTTCTGGCAGCTGCAAAGTAATATGAAATGAGTAAACACCTCTAGAGATAAACAGGGCTTTTTCGCTAAGTAAGTATGCGCTTATTTTGAAGATGCTCATCTAAAAGCCTGCTTTAAATACTTTGCCCATTGCAGTCCTCACAAAAATGATTGTCTTATTAAGAAGGGTTGCTCCATACTTTTCACTTGTTAGTATGACTGCATGAAAATCATCCCATCTTATTTGTGACAGGCATAACATGTTAATATTTGCATGTTCCACAAAGAATCACCATCTTTCCTTTTGTAAAGACGGGATCACTGAAGCAGCTTTCCTCAGCATTTAGAGAACAGCTCTTGGGTCATTTCAAACTTGGAAACCTTCCTATAGGGGAAAAAAAAACAAAAACTCTTTGACCTTGACCTGTGCCTGTTTCTGTAAATCCTTTCAGTGACCTTGTGCTAAGCTCACACCACTTAGTGTTGTAACTAACATGTAATTTACAGTGAATAGGGCGATACTGTATATTTAAACTTGAAATTACAGTAATTAAAGTGTGCACATGAATTACAAGAGAAAAAATGGCACTGAATGCAACACTGTTTCTGAATTTGAAAACTTGCATTTCTTTTTTTAACCCATGGTTGGTCTGTGTGCTTGATTAACACCCAGAGATAAACAACACGGAGCTGATATTTGTAATTTAATGTTTATGTTTTTGAACTGCTTCACTTCACCAAGAGCAATGGATGGCATCGCGCCGCTCTGCAGTCCCTACTGGCCTTGCACTGGAGAGCTGTTGAATGTTGTATGGGTTAACTGCGTGCCATGCCGCGGTTGGCTCTGGAGACTGTTTTCACCAGACCTGCTATGTGGCTGTGTTTTTACACTTATAACCTCTGTATCTTTGGCTGTAATATATGAAACAAAACCTGTGTTAAAACAAGACTTTGCGATCAGTCTGCATTGCATTTGGTGCCATGTGAGTTGGGTCAGGAGGAATCAGATAATCAAATACGGAGCAGGACAAAGCAGCTAGCATTGTTCATATCTGTGATAGGAAGCATCTTGGATTCTGTTATGCAGATGCTCCCTTCCTGGACTGATATTTTTGATAACATTACCAATGGCTTAATTGAATAATGCAATAAGCTTAATGCTGTGCTTCTCTAAGTAGTAGGCTAGTTAGTCAGTTTTTGTTTACTCCCAATAATTTTGGTCATGTGGTTTTAGTTTGGAATAGCTAAAACCAAAACCAACAAAAAAGAGTACGACTTATTACTGGAATGGCATCAGCTCAAGTGCACAAACCAAGACCATATGGCTAAGTACCATAAACCATTTTATTACATGTTACACAAGTATGGAAGCATTTTTACAAATATAAAACTGGATCAGAACCGAGGGTGCCTCAGCTTTTTGATGGTGCCATTTTCAGGCCTTGATGCAGCTGTGATTACTTGTGATGACACGTGCGTCTTATTCTTTAAAGCATCTTATTAAACACTGCATGAACTTTCTAGCAGCTTTCTCCTTTCCCGAGCATACGGTGGCTTCAGCTATGTATGAACAATGTCTGCTGCTTTAGTCTCTTGTCATATCACAGTGGGAGAAAAAAAGACTCCCTCTGGTCCCCTGGGGCCGCTCTGTCAAGGACACCTGTCTGCTACTGTGTTTCGCTGTGTTTGACTGCACTCCAGTCAGCACGCTGCCTGATTACATAAAACACTGAGTGCATGAAAGTGTCCTACAGCAGGACGCCTAAGGCTTCACCAGTCCTGTTGTGCAGCGCCCACCCGAGTTCCTCTCCCTCCTGTCCCAGACTCACTCCACCAGCTGGCTTCTCATCTGTCTCTCCTCCTCTCTATCTTGCTGTTATTTGTTCCTCTGAAGACACAGGCAGGGTGTTTGAGAGGACAACTGCATGCTTGCTTCAATATCCCAGCAAGTTCTTCTGGTCAGTCAGTGTGTGTGTGTGTGTCTGTCTGGTAGAGTGACAAAGAGGTCAGCTCTAATTAAAATCAGCATTTGTTGCCGCCGGGAATAGTAACCATCGTTGTGGCGACAGTCTGCCCACTTGGTCCCCTAAGCAACAGAGCTACAGCTAATGAGAAGGGAAGACATGGCTCTACTGCCAGAGGAGCAGTGCTGCTCTCCATCTCATTTTATTTTTCCTTTTCTCTGGCTTTAATCTATTCATATTGAGTTCATAAATGCTTCTGTTTTTCCTGCTCGCTGTCTTCCACTGATTAGAACATATCTCTCTCTTTGACTTTTTACTAATTTAGTAGACCTATAGGCACACTTGCCATGCTTTCATTATGTTTTCTATTCTCTCTTCCATTTTCTAACTTCAACCCGTACTTTCCAATTACATCTATTTTTGTCCTTTAACCAGCCTTCATCTTGCTTTTCTTTCATTTTGCTTTCATTGATTGCAGTACGTGCATCTCCTTCCTCATTGCCTTCCCTTCCCCTTGTCCTTGTTCTCATCTCTTGTAATTAACACTTTTACTTCTTCTGCAGTTTGCAGCCTCTCGACCCTCGTCCTGTCTCTCACCCCCTGATGAAGTAAGAATTAACATGTATAAGATGCTCCAATATTTTTGGAGCGGCTGTGTGGGCATACAAAGAAATTTTGAAATTCAGTGCAGCAGTCTGCAGTCTGGAGCCTTATCTCTGTAACGTTAGCATTGTTTGCCTGCAGAAATGCCACCAAGCTGATAATTTGCGCGGCAATTCAAATGCTAAGATACTTCACAAAATCTTTATGATCAGAACGCAGATTAGGCATTTCGAAATGCAGGAACCTGCCGACTATACTTTTCGACAAGGGCTGCACTCAAGCCCCATTAACATTACTTTCCTGCCTGTCTAGCTGCATGATAGATGCAAAATAGGGGACACAAACAAACTGTTCCTGATTATTTTCCTAAAGTTTTGATTGAAGTGGGCTGCTTCTTGTTACAGGTCTTTGCTATGTGAGAAATATTCTACGAGACTCACTCACAGTTAAGCTGAAAATGAAAATGGAAGTCTGAAAATGGTAACAATGTCTTATTGCCTTGTCAACCGCTCACATTCTTTGTCTTGAATCAAGCTGTGGTTTTGGACGGCATGTGCTTTGTCTCTATGTCAGTCAAGGAGATGAAAAACTGCAGTGTGAACCTCACAAAGATAATTTAATACAGGATTGGAAAGTGAAGTATATACTTTACTTTCCAATCCTATGCATGATATATTTAAACAATGACTGATGTCAGAATTTGCATCAAACAAATTTATTGTTTTCTTCCTCCAATTATGTTGTTTTGACCTTCATTCAGCTACAAATTTGCCAGAAAGCTGTAGCCACTGCCTGTATCCCATCTGTCTCCTTATTTATTCACCTCAGTGTTTTGTTACTCTAAAACAAAAAAGAATGAATAGCTTTCATAAAGGAGTCAGTGTTTCCTGCATTATTAAATAAAGTCATTTAAGTGATGTCTCATACATCCAAAAGCTTTCTGATCCTTGGTGTGCAACCAGCTGGGAATTAGCCAACGTCAAAGACAGAAACAAAACAATAAAGAAATACACTACTGTGCAAAAACATGAATAACTGAATTAATAACTAACTCATTTTCAGTTGCAGGTAATCAAATAAATCACTTATAATGTACTGGATAGTTTTTGTGTCATTTTTCAGTGTGGAGGGTAGTGTGATAGTTTAGTTGGGAGTCCCTTAAAATTGGAAACTGAGTGTAGCGGGACACATAAGCAAGGAAAAACTAGAGAATCTAGCTTCTCTTTTAGTAAGTGTTCAACATATTATTGAAAATTAACACTAAAGTGGTATCCCTGTGCATCTGAAAATAAGACTCAGGGGATATCCTTTAATACGCTGTAAAAAAATAAAAATAAAAATAAAAAAACGCTGTAATTTAACTATTGTTTTTAAAATATGTGAAATATCAATAAAATCACAGACTGTGAATTAACATGTCTAATGTAAAATAATGTGAAAAAATGGGCACGAAAGACTGATATCACACCTATATCAAACGGACTGGCATTTATGTAGATCTTTTCAAGTTTTCTTGAGGAGGAGGTGAGAATCAAACCACTGGCCTTCCAGTAAGTTGGCAGCCCACTCTACCTCAAGAGCTCCCTTTTGTAACCATGGAATGAGCTGTCATGCACAACTTGTTGGACGGATGGGCAGGTGTAAAGACTGGAGTGAGTTTGAAATGGGCCACAACTCTGGGTTGGGGCTAAACTGGTTCAAGAAGGTAGGTACCACAAACAGCTTAAAGGATCTCTTGGGTGATGTGCTTGAATCCATGCTGGCTCATACTCCCAGCTCACAGAACTGAATGGAACTGCTGTTAAAGTAGTGATGCTTAATGACACAGGACGCATTTAGAGTAGGTTTTGGTAGTCATAATGTTTTGACACGTTTCTTTTTTAATCTCCAAGCAGCAAATCAGTTTCAATTGGCCTTTTGAAAATTTTTAATAACCATCTGCATTTTTCTTTAGTTGCCTAAAGCTCAATCATTTATTCAGCATCACAGAGTAAACATGATAAATGCTTAGAGTAGGCAGTAGGCTCTTCTTTCATTTACCAATTCTCAGGGTCTGATGTAACTATCCCTGGTGTGTTATGTCTTGAAAAACACTCCCTGCGTAGCCCAGCAGCTTATATTAAAAGCTTCGGTTCTTGCCTGAATGTAAGGCAGATGAAACTGGATCCTTGACATCAAAGAAAGCTGTCAGTTCTGAGCGAACAGACAAACTAATGGAATAGTTGCTGGTGCTTTAGCATTAACAGGCCTAATACCTTTAAATCAATAGATCTTGTTGATCTGTGTCGCAGCTGTCTATCACTCACAACATTGTGAGGGTTTTAGCTACCTCATCACTCATTCTCTTGCGGTGTTTCTAGATAAGATTATATTAGATTAAACTTCATTAATCCCTTTAGGAAGATTCCGTCAGGGAAATTTAAGTTCCAGTAGCACCTTACACTATAGGAACGCAATGGTAAAGAGTAAAATATGACTTAACTAATCAGTATATCAATGGATCAAACAATTATATGCTATGTAAGAGGTGTTTCTGTCACCTCTTTCTTTCTTTCACCTACTATTTCAGGCCAAAAAGTGGCAGATGCTTTTAGCAAAAAGCTGTGATATCATCAATGTACAGAACCTGCCTAGCACCAAATATCTGACAAAGTTAGTGGCTAGCTAGTAACACAGTCAAGCACTTAATCACACCAGAGCTAAACTAAGCTTGTAGTAGTGCCTCCAATGGTGTAGCGGTTAACACAATTGCAAACGGTTGCTGGTTCGCTTCCCGCCACACACAAAAGTACCCCTTGGGTTTTCGTCAGGAAGGGCATCTAGCATAAAAAAAATCTGCCAACTCATACATGCAGAGCCTCCAGCTTTGGTGATCCATTGTGGCAAGGGAGAAGCTGAAAGTAGCCCCCAGAGATAAAACATGCTAGATTTGAATTTATAAGTGAGGGGAAAAAAATAAACACAGAAATAATGTTTATATTGGTTTATGCATGCTACATATGTAAATGTTTGCTAACACATTAAACACAATAATGTTTAGGGTTAGCAATGTTCTCCAGCTTCTTTCACTCTCCCTACACACTCAATATTATTTAGTTAAGGCAACAACATGCGTAAATATGAAAGCTAATAATCACAATCATGTGAGATATCATAAGTCAGGAAGTTGTTTATCATAAAACATCTGACTCTTCTCTTATACTGATGTGTATCACAGCCACAGGGAAATTCAAGGCAAAAAATCTAGTAAACTAACTACTTATCTACTGTAAACTAACCAACAGCGAGAGCCTTGTATTATTCTGAGTCACCTGAGTGCTTTTGCTACTCTTGGGATGGACTGCAGCTTCTTCTCAGGGTCAGCTTATAATGCTGGGGCTAGTGTATAGTCACCCAAGTAAATTACAGTCCTCAGTGCATTAAGATAATTTGAGCATACATGGTGTATATCATTTTTTTTATATGTTAAAACTTATTCTCATCCCCTAAATTATTTAAGAATATGACACAGAGTGTATCGTAATGCAGGCAGGAAGTGCACATAGACATCCTAATGTTTAAAATAAATAAATATTTATATATTATACATATAGAGCATATGTACAATAATAATTAGAAGAACTATAAAAAATTACTTTAGTGCTTCTGGAAGAGAAGGATAATTTCTAATAAAGCCTTTGTTCATGTAAACAAAGGAAATTTGATGGATCTGCGTCAATTAAACTAGGATATATAATAATAATTTAACTGGTTAGTTTTTATTGACAGTATCATAACATAATTATAAAGCATTCAAAACACCAACTTTAAAATCTAAAACTGACAACATTTTTTTTATTGCTCTAAATTTATTCAAACGTAATTTATTGAAGAATGTCCGGATGCTCTGGTTATAGTGAGTGACCTTTCACAGATGTGCAGAAATCCATGAAAAACAAGGTGATGAAGACCTGATACATTCCTCTTCCTGTGATTGGCTGATTAAGTGTTTAAGGCACACCATTTTTGGTAGACTACATCTGAAGCTGAACACTCCCTAAACTTGAATCCAAAATTAGCTTGGATTTACCTTTAAACAAACTTAGCACAAGAAGTATGGAAATTTGTGTTTGGTAGTTATTTCTTTGCTGTAACAATGCTTCTTGGCACTAAATCCTATACTGTTGGAAAGCCTCGTTATTTCCCCTTAATGGTGCCACGTTTGTAAGGAAAATGCATTTGTGGATTGAGCAGCAGAGTTGAGTGTGTGGGTTGCACCCCCCAAGGAAAACTTGCCAAATCTTCTCTACCAGCTTATCCTGCTATTGACTCTTGTTTGGTGTTGTTTATTGGATTGGAAGATCGAAGTCTGAAGAAACAAAACATATTGGCAGTTTAACAACTTATTCGTTTAACAAACAGGGACCTCAGTAGCATGTGGAAGAACCATTCACAGCCACAACAGCCTGACATTTCCTCCTCCTGGTCACCAGCTTGGTAACAAACTGCTGTGGGATGGCATCCCATTCTTCAACCAGCATTTGTTGCCATGACCAATGTGATTGTGTTGGTCACTCTGGCACAAACAGCATACCCAAGCGATCCCACAAGTGTTCAGTGGGGCTGAGGTCAGGACCGCAGGCAGGCCACTCCATCCTACCTTTCTACTCCCATTTTCTGGAGGGATGAACCCCCCTCTCTGGGGGTGAGCACTGTCATTTTGGAAGATAGCGTTCAGTCCCAGACTGTGGAGATATGGGATTGCCACTGGTTACAGAATTTCATCTTGATATCTCGCTCTGCATTGAGATTTCCTCCAGTGATGACAAGCCTGGCTGTCAGCATCTGGGGTACCAGAAACTAAAAACAAGAGTCAATGGCAGAATAAGCTGTTCGGCATTGGCAGAGAATATTTGGCAAGTTTTTCATGGGCACATCCCACATACTGAACTCTGCTACTCAACCCACAAACACATTTTCCTTACAAATGTGGCACCAAGTAAGGGGAAATAAACAGGCTTTCCAACAATATAAGAAATATTGCCAAGAAGCGTTGTTACAACAAAGAAATAATTGCCCAAACACAACTTTCCTTAATTTCTGTGCTAAGTTTATTTGCACCCTGTTACATAGTACTTCAGCCCTACTTTTGCAATGAATTTATTGACTCATAGGTCAAAGTTTGTGACTGCTTTCAGTGCTATATTGTATTCATTCTATAACTGGTTTAGGTCTTAACTTTGGTAGCATTAATGTAATCCCACTGTAGAAAGAGAGCACAACCAAACTGCAGGTGTAGGTGTAGGTGAAGTATTGGTATAAGAGAAGCTTTATAGCTCTGTTACTCAGAGTGTTTCCATGTCAGTAGAGCTCAGGAAGCGTGTTTAACACGCATCTCTGAATCACTCAGAAGAGTTCAACTGAAAGTTTGATTGTTATAAAAATATCCCTCTTCAGAGTGGGACATGAAAGTTATTTGTGAAGCTTCCTACACAAATGCTCAGCAAGTGAATTTCCTTTTAAGTGTGGATGACATCATCTCTGCCAGATTCTCTTTAGTTTTTTTCTTAGTCTGAATTTAAATAATAATTAGTAACAATAGTGTAGAATTTGATACAGGCTTTTGATTACTCGGAGACATCAGCATTGCAGAGCTTTGGATTTTTTCATGGATTTATTTAGAAGGTGTATCTAGGCTTTGAGGAATGATTTTATGTGAGTGACTGGGAGGCATATCCAAGGTGAGGAACCTATCCGAGTAGGACTTTTTGGAATTAGGCTATGAAATTGTTTTATATGAAATTAACCCTTTATGACCTATAATAGAACAAGTCCGCCAGATGATATCTTTACAGTTATACATGCTGTAGTACCATCCTGTGGAATATTAAAACTTACTATACATCGATAGAATCTCTATAACCCTAATTTGAATAATCAGGGAGGGGCAGTCATCTGCAGCATCCGGTTGGGGATGGGGGAAGGAGACAAAAGACATGCTGTGGAAAAGAGCCAGAGATTAATAATAAATTATTATTAAATTAGTGGTGTATAAAAACAATGGTTCTGGTTCCACAGAAGAGGGGCCTGAAAGCTGAAGACTCTATCTCCCATTCTACTTTAAGCACCCTATGAACCACAAGTAAGCCTGCAGTCAGAGAGCAAAGTGCTCTATTGGGGTGATATGGTACTATAAGGTCTTTGAGATAGGATGGGGCCTGATTACTCAAGAGCTTGTATGTGAGGAGAAGGATTTTAAATTCTATTCTAGATTTAACAGGGAGCCAATGAAGAGAAGCCAATATGGGAGAAATATGCTCTCTCTTTCTAGTCCCTGTCAGTACTCTAGCTGCAGCATTTTGAATCAGCTGAAGGCTTTTCAGGGAGCTTTTAGGACAGCCTGATAATAATGAATTACAGTAGTCCAGCCTAGAAGTAATAAATGAATGAATTAGCTTTTCAGCATCAGTCTGAGAAAGGATGTTACTAATTTTAGATATATTGCGCAAATGCAAAAAACGGTCCTACATATTTGTTTAATATGTGCATTGAAGGACATATCCTGGTCAAAAATGACTCCAAGATTTCTCACAGTGTTACTGGAGGCCAAGGTAATGCCATCCAGAGTAAGTATCTGGTTTGACACCATGCATCTAAGATTTGTGGGGCAGAGGACAATAACTTCAGTTTTATCTGAATTTAGAAGCAGGAAATTAGAGGTCATCCAGGCCTTTATATCTTTGCATCTGCTAATTGATGTGTGTCATCTGGCTTCATCGATAGATAAAGCTGAGTATCATCTGCATAACAATGAAAATGTGATACAATGCTTTCTAATAATACTGCCTAAGGGCAGCATGTATAATGTAAATAAAATTGGTCCTAGCATATAACCCTGTGGAACTCCATAATTAAGCTTCGTGTGTGAAGAAGACTCCCCATTTACGTGAACAAATTGGAGTCTATGATGATTCAAATATGATTCAAACCACTGCAGTGCAGTATCTTCAATACTTATGGCATGCTCTAATCTCTGTAATAAAATGTTATGGTCAACAGTATCTAAAGCTGCACTGAGGTCCAACAGGACAAGCACAGAGATGAGTCCACTGTCAGAGGCTGCAAGAAGATCATTTGTAACCTTCACTAATGCTGTTTCTGTACTGTGATGAAGTCTGAAACCTGACTGAAACTCTTCAAATAAACCGTTCCTCTGCAGATGATCAGTTAGCTGTTTTACAACTACTCTTTCAAGAATTTTTAAGAGAAAAGGAAGGTTGGAGATTGGCCTATAATTAACTAAGACAGCTGGAGGAAGTAACTATTGAAGTTAACTCCGTAAGATAAACTGGAGTGAAGGAGTCTAAACAAATACCAGCAGTGCTAAAAGGAGCCGAACAGGAAGATAATTCTTTGAGATGGTTATGAATAATTTTTTTCTCTAATGTCTGAAATTTTATTTGTAAAGAAATTCATGAAGTCACTACTAGTTAAAGTGAAAGGAATACTCGGCTCTACAGAGCTCTGACTCTTTGTCAGCCTGGCTACAGTGCTGAAAAGAAACCTGGAGTTGTTCTTATTTTCTTCAATTAATGATAAATAGTAAGATGTTGTAGCTTTACAGAGGGCTTTTTTTTATAGAGCAACAAACTCTTTTTCCAGGCTAAATGAGCATCTTCTACTTTAGTGAGACACCATTCCCTCTCCAGCTTGCAGGTTATCTGCTTTAAGCTGCGCATTTGTGAATTATACCATGGAGTCAGGCACTTCTGATTTGAGGCTTTCCTTTTCAGAGGAGCCACAGTATCCAGAGTCATACGCAGTGAAAATGTAAAACTGCTAATGAGAGAACTGACCTCTGTGGGAGTAGAGTTCAAGTAGCTGCTCTGCAATGTGGGGTGGCACATGGCACTGAAGAAGATAACAGTGGAGTATTTGTATCCTTAAACTCAGTTACTGCACTTTCAGAAACACTTCTACTGTAATGAAATTTATTCTCAACTGCTCTGTAATCCATTATTGTAAATTTAAATATTATGAAGAAATGATCAGACAAAAGAGGGTTTTGGGGGGTGCCATTTCTCTGCCATATGTCAGAACAAGATCGAGAGTAAAGTGGTGGGTGGGCTCATTTACATTTTGATAGAAGCCAGTTGAGCCTAATAATTGATTAAATGCAGTGCTGAGGCTGTCATTTTCAGCATCTACATGTTAAAATCACCCACTATGATTATTTTATCTGAACTGAGCACTAAATCAGATAAAAAGTTGATAACAACAAATGAAATTGTGTTTGGAGTTTTCCAATTAGGGTGGAGAACGTTAAGAGTCAGAGTTTCAAAAGAATTAAAATTTTGACTGGATCTTTGATCAATTAATAAGCTGGAGTGGAAGGTTGCTTCTACTCCTCCTCCTCAACCTGTGCTTCAAGCATTCTGACAGTTAGTGTGACACGGGGGTGCTGATTCATTTAAACTAACCAGTTTCTCGAAGGCAAAATAAATCAATATGTTAAATCATTTAGTAACAGGGACTTAAAAGATAGCTATTTTACTCTTTGGTCCAGTTGAGGATGCTATATTGTTGTTTCTTTGTGAATTTTTATGTTTAAATAGTTTTTTTTGCTGATTCGGTTTGTTTCGACTAGAAGGAGACACAGTCTCTATGAGGATGGGGTTTTGGGGGATGACAGGAGGAGATAAGCTGCAAATAGGCATGTAAGACTGCAACTCTGCTTCCTCTGCTTCAACTCTGGATAGTTCCTTTTGTGTGTGAGCTGCTCCAGCCAAGGGGGGGTGGATGCTGTCTCTCCTAATAAGACCAGGTTTTCCCAAAAAAGTTTCCCAATTATCTATAAAGCCCAGATCGTTTTTTGGACGCCACTCAGCCAGCAATTCAAGGAGAAGACGCAGCTAAACAGGTCACTCCTGATGGGACTGGGGAGGGTAATGGTAATGTAAAAAGAAAATGGCATCTATATAATCATCAGTCAAATATATATATGTTTGATGGTTTCTGTTTTTTCTTATGAGCGAGACATTAAACTCAATAGTACTTTATGTAAATTAAAAATAGTAATAATAATAATAATAATAAACTACTACCATTTGCATGAATATTTGACACCTGCTGATTTTTAGACCAGCTCTGCTTTCCAAACACAGGCATTTTTCACAGAAGTCGTTTTGGCATGTCACAGCAGGGAAAGCACAGCTTTAAAAGAATAAAATAAAATAAAATTATTGACGATTGAATTCTATTCAGCTCCTTCGGTTTCAGGCTCCCTGTATTCTTCACGCATGGGTCACTGTTGTGACTTCTTGGAACACTTGAATAGATCTGAGCCATTTTTAATGTTTTTAGTAACACCTACGCTTTTCCTACAATGGCAAGTCAAAATGCCTGCTGTGTATTAAAAGGCCTGTTGGCGGAGATATTATTACTTTCTTTCCCTCATTTTAGAAAAAAAGCAGGAACCATGGAGAGAAGGAAAGTGCGAGAGAGAGAGGCCAAAGACAGGCTTCTGTTGAAGTATCAAAAATACAAGTAAAGATAAAATGAACTACAAATGAACTAGAAGAATTGGTTCATCTAATTCATGAAAAAACAGAATAATGTTGAATCCGTCAGAGGATTGCAAAAGGATTTCCTACTTCAATTTCTGAAACTTCAATTACATGGCTGGCATGAAGAAGGAACATCTGAAGAGAGACAGACTGACTAAACTAACCCATGATAAGATCATTTGGAAAAGAAAAAAAAAAACTCAACCACCTTGCATATATCCACACAGCCATTACTCAAAGCAGATGAAGTTTGTGCTAAAAATTAAGAAATTGCACTTGATTTCAATTAGACTTTATAAATTTCTGATATCATCAGAAATTCATGAAGTAATTTAGAGTCTAAACTCTAAATTCTGTTCTTCCTCAAGGGGCAACTACCAATTTCAGCACTCTCCCAGATCTTACTGAGTGAAAGATTAGGATGAACAGCAGGTGGGCCCATTGGTTAAAAGGACAGCTGACCAGATGACCAGCCCCCATAATGACAATTATAGCTCCGTTTCGGACCGGGAGCAAATCACCAGCTTCATTATTGAGCTACAGCACATCAGGGAGGACAGATGTAATTTTCCTATTGGATCCCAGCTGGGCTGCAGCAAATGTAGTGCAAAGGAGATAATCTTTCTAAAACTTAGAAAGGCCCTAAAGAAATTCCACTGGGGTGCATTGGATAAAAGCTGCCAGAGGCAAGAGTCTGTCAAGAACCCCTTAAGGCTCACTAATACGGTTGTTTCCTGCCTTGTGATAATGATAGCGGCCGTTTCAGCAGTTGCAGGTAGCCATTTGGTTGTTATCTGAATTCCTTTAAAAGATACAAAAATTAGACTGTAATTTCTTTCAGAGAGGGGAACAGCGTGCAGAGCCGTACAGATGCCGGGAGCATCCTCCGACACCGAAAGGCTCACCGAGTTTCACCACACGGTGGCCCTGTGTCTCCTTCTCGACGCTTCTCCTCGCCTCTGCCGCCGTAAAGCTCAAACTCCCTCCCTCCCTCCTTCACCACCACGACCGCCACCTCCTCCTCCTCCTCGTCCTCCCTCTACTTCCACTCTTTCCTCCCGTCGCGCTGCGCAGAGCTACAGACGGTCCTCCAGCTCCGTGCAGCCCGGCGCGAAGATGGTCGGCGGCTTGTGTGCTCGCAGGTTGGCCCGCAGGTCGCGGTCCGCTCTCATAGCTGCCCTCACGGTGCTGCTGGTGCAGACGCTGATTGTGTGGAACTTCAGCACCCTCGACTCGGGCGAAGAAAGAGAAAACGGAGGGTCAAACGTGAGGGAGAAGAGGGACCGGGTCGCGGGCAACAAAGCCGCTGGCAGCGACTATTTCCAGCACGGGAGCAAGCCGCGGCAGCATCTCCCTCCGCCTGGGAGGGGGACGTCTCGCCACATACAGCAGCCGGTAAGACAGAGGCGCTGCCGATTTATTCATATCATATCCCCCGCAAAAAAGAAAACTGTCTCGCCGGGGATGAAGGGGTCGGCAGGCAGGTCAAATATCTCCAGTTTATCCTTTTTTTTTGGGAGACAAGCACACGGTAGGGCCCGAAAAGAGTGTTTGAATGCTGTCAGTAGAGCGGAGGCTGTCTCGTAGGGAAATTATAGGATGTCTGAAGCGAGACGGATGTAAAGCGAACCCTTTTTACTCCTCCAGTGCTGGGAGGCTGGCATCCTCGGCTGGATGCTTGCTGAGGTCTGGAGCCACATCGCACCGTTTGAATGTCCGTTTAAATGAACGCACTCCTGTCCAGACTTCAGTTTGAAATGCCAAAGCCGAGTGTGAAATCTGGAGTCAGCCTGCGCTCACGTTGTTCTCTCCAGGGTGGAATAAGAGGAAGGGTAAATCCTTCTTTAAATTCTAGCTGTAGAGGTGTTCTAACAGCAGTGCCAGTGACTGAGGTTGTAGCCCATACCTGTCACGGTCTATTTGGTATTTCAAGTCAACTACAGTAGCTGCATGGCTCAGCAGCACTGTCTCAGCAGGCCAAATTGAAACATAACCTAATTTGCAAAGTAGTTTTTGGAGTGTACAAAGAGCCCGTTTGTGAAAACAGGAACCGTTTTATTGGTAGTGGCAGCATGAATCACAAAGCACAAGACAGACATGGAGACGAAACAAACTCCCAGACCAGCATAATGAACATCTTGAAAACAATATGAATAAATCAATAATATTAAATCAAGTTAAGTTATTGCCTGTGGGACTGTGCCCATTTAGAATCATTTAGAGAATCTAATTTCATGTTTTAACTCATTGGAAATGGAAAAACATGACTCCCAGAATTCCACATTTCTATTTGTAGATTCCACAAAGTGAGACTTTTGCCAGAGGCTAACACACCGAGCTGGTTTAATTTTTTCTTCTTTTTTTTTTCCCACAGCGATTCAGCACAGCATTTGATTAATTTTCGCAACCTGATATATATGATTCAGTTCTCAAAAACTGAACTTCTGACTCGCACGGTCTCGCAAGCAGTTGGGCTGCCCTGAAAAAGTTGGACTGGGTTGTGCCTGGCAAGTGTGCAGCAGCGTTTCCCTTCGTGAAGCTGCCAGTCACTCATGTGTAGCCTGCTCTTCTGCTACCATGCAACCAGTAGATAACTGGCTTTGATGTAGTATGATACACTGCACGACAGTCAGTGTTTCATAGCCCTGCACTGTATCATCTGTCTCCTCTGCAGATTTTCTAGTGATTCACTCGCTTCATCTGGTGGGACACTCGTTTTCATTATATTATATTATATTATAACATGTCATGGTCTCAGTATACTTTGTTGCATGAAATTGCTGCGTTGCACACGTACGACATAAGAGTAACTGTCTCTTAACTTGTGTCAAGACCTTTTTTCTTGCTGCTTTCAAACCCATTCACTATTAAAACACATGTAGCCACCCTGTTTGCCAGTCAGTACAGCCCATGAGCGCACTTGTTACATGCCTGTCAGATTTCAGCTTGCTCTCTTCAGTTTGGTGGCCCCCGGATTCTTAAATTCAACTGGTGCTCTCGGGCACATACACTTTCCTCGCACTGGTTAATCGCTGCACCACCCCACCCCCCTTAAGGCTGGTTTGTGTGTGTGTGTGTGTGTGTGTGTGCGTGTGTGTGTGGCTTGGCAAGGCAGAGTTGTCCAGCCTAAGGCTGATGCATAAGCGCCAACTGATGCTATATGAGTCACCACATCAGAGAGAGGGGATAGCGGCACTTTGATCCAGAATAGAATGAGCCAGAAGCTACAGTATGACAATAGAAGAATTTCTATGTGATAACTTGTGTTGGATGGAAACATTATGCATAGCTTTGGATGTGTCATCCCAGCAGGCAGGAGCTACAGTTGTCATTAGTGGTTGTTTCCTGTCGTGTCTCTTTAGGGAAATTCTGCTAGAGAGTGTAGTTATTCTCTTCCCTAGTCCAACAGACACCACAGCTTTTGTTAAAAAGGTAACTGGATTTGCATGAAAGCTATTATGTCGGCTCTGAATTTGTCTTTTCGCGCATGCTGCGGCTACCTGTTAAAGATTCATGACCAAAAGGTTCTGCACCTCTATTAATTAGTCTGTCTTGTTTTGCCTGACATCAGTTTACTGCAAGAGTTAGTATCATGATTATTATTAATAGGTGCTTATTAAGGCGGTGCTGGCGATAGATGTGAAAAATTGTTAATGTGTCAGAGTGAAACCAGTCTAACTCGAGCAGCAGACTGAGTAAAGCTTTAAAAAGAGTCTGGCTTCACATCTGCGCGTCAGCGTTTTTGTTCCATCTGCTGCAGTAGTCATATACTGTCATGATCCCCATGTGCCCAGCGGGTGTCCAGCTCACACGTGTTGTAAAGAGTTTTCCCATTAGTCATGGTAATACACGTAACATTACCTCTGATGTACACTTTTTCCATTGCGTTTCCCTAAAGGTTTCCTACAGTAAATATGGCATTACGAACCATCTGCAGATATCATTTTACAGTTTTTTTTCCACATGCTTCCATAGTATGGTGATGATAAATGATGTGCTTAACCTCAAATTATTATAAACTAGAAGGGCACTCAGTAGAGCGCATACCTCGCCCACCCCAAATTATCTATGTGCTGATACTATGCTGCAAGAAATACTACCCACTGTCATACTCAGTCATAAATAATTTTCAGCATTGTGCACCCAGGATACTCCTTTAATCATGAGCAAACTTTGCTATCTGAGAACTTCTGATCATGTTGCACTCTAATTCTTTTACCTATGGGCGCAAATATGTGAATATTGTCCCTATCTCAGAATGGTAAAGAATCCTTTTGCAAAATCCTGGATTCAAATCGTGATCCGGATCACCACCAGAATTTATACAGTTGTTCCTTGTACCGCCCCCAACAACTCCAGAGGATTTTCATAGAAATCCGATCATAATTTTCTGAGTTATCCTGCTAACAGACAGACAGACGAATGTGGCCAAAAACATAACCTCCCTCCACCTTTCGATGGGCGAGGTAATTATGTTGTATTATAAAGATGTTCAGTGCAGTTTCTCTCACAGTGACGCATTTGGCTTTGCTGCAGATCTGATTTCTTCAAAGAGGCAAGTGCCAGCAGATATGTTAATAGAATAATTTGTGATTGACAGAAGACCTCGTTACTTCTGAGTCAGAACAACACGCAGAAATTAGGGAGGAAAATTGTGGGAGGAAGCCTCCAACACCTGTCCTGTGAGCTCTAGTTATTCACTTCTTTGGCCACACTTTGCTTGATATGTTGTCATTAAAACTGATTTAACGACTGTCAAAATGAACATAATCAAGTTTAAAATGGAAACATTTTTACTTCAGTCAGGCTGGAACTGTCGCTCACCTTGTCATCATGCACACTGCCTCATGTGTATTACCATACATAAGTGTCATATTTGGGAGCTTTACCAAAATCCATTGTCACTACCATCTAATCGCCAACCACCACCACCGCCACCACAACTAAAATGTGATTCACCACACTGTGTTCATGATCACAGTGCTGACTCACACTGACACACACACACACACACACACACACACACCAGCACTCTCATGAAAACCCAGAATATTGTGTGGATTCAGGGAAACAGTTCCCCACGATCACACCCACATGCGCTTAGAAATTTATAGCTACACAAAGAGACATACACAAAAGTTTGAGTCTTATTTTTTTTCTCCAAATTTTCATTTTTAAAATTTCATGTAGTGCTTCAGTTTGAGGGGTGGTGGTGGGGGTGCTGGTTGTGAACTTATTTTTTTAAGAGCTTGTTTCTGAATTTAATATTGTCATGAGATGTTAGGAGAAAATGTTCTTTTTATCCCAGAAATGTAAGTTTGCACGCGCGTGCTTCTCTTTGCTAGCAAACGATGGAAAATCATAACGAGGCTTTTTGAGAAGTACGCGGTGAAGGAGGAGCTCAGATTTACACCACAGTGACACAAGGAATCGATTAAGGTACAGCTGCCCGCTGACTTAAACATAGCTCACCTGCTCGACAGTAATGTTGGCTTAAAGTCCCGTGAAGTGAAGCAGTAAAGAACTGGCAAATCTACGGAGGTAGTGTGCTGTGTTCAGGTTCATTCAGATTTAATTGTTAGCTGTCTTTCATGCAGACTTGATTTTTGACAGTGACACTCCTAGCGCGCACTGTAAATTAGTGAGAAGCAATCCAAAAGTGTGCTATTGTCTGGTGTGACGTTTTTGATGGTGTAACGATTTAAGGGCCAGCGTTTTCATTTGCCCTTCCCTGAAAGTCTTTTGATCGCTTTGTAATAAAAGCTGCGTGTTCGCCTTCCTCCAGCGTTAGATTCAGTTCTTCCTCACTTCAGTATCATTTGCCCCAGCGCTACTCCATGCACCACTCACTGTCAGTGCTGGGTTTTGTATCCTATTAAAGCCATTTTCACAGTGGTAATTGGCAGTTAAATTGGCACTTCCCTAAAGTAAATCGTCGTGGAGCTATTCTGTCTTAAACAGACCTTTGAACGTACATAATTACAGTCCATAGACACCAAGAAGATCCACTGTGTGATTTTAAAATTCAAACGTCTCAATCATTACATCAATAAAGTGTTATTTTGTTAAACCTGTAATGAGGCAAAAGTAAAGCACAGCCTGCCCATCAGCGCATCCAACTGGGGTTGTGATTTTGCACACAGAGAGCTTCTCTTTTTAAGTGCCTTTAGTCACATAGCGAGGTGGGAACATATTCAGATCTAAGGGAAGAAGTGTGCACCTCCAACTTGAAAGAGACACATCGGGAAAAAAAACCCCAAGACACTTTGATGTTGAAGTGTAATTTGTATACGTGACACCGGTGCTTCTTCCTGCAACGGGAAAAACATTTTTATCATTATCATAATGCAATACTCTTAAAACCCTGTCATGTTATTTCACTAAGCTCAGCTTACTAAAATGCAAAATGTCAGTGTCACTATGGCATCCTGAAACTTTAGATTATGCGCGCTGCAGTTTGAAGACTGAAAGTTTCGGTATCCATATCAGCTCAAACCCCGCAGCGCTGACACTTCCCTGTTAAACACTTCCCGGCAGATATTCGGCATTGTATTGGAGGCTTTTTCGGCGCAGTCTGTTTACAAAAGAGGCACTCTTCCTCTGTCTTTACTGACATTGTGTAAAAGGTGAACAGCCATTTAATTGTTCAACAGGTGTCACAGCATTAGAAACGTTACACCCAGGAACAGAACACACAGAGGGATGACTCACATAGTCGTGTCAGTAATCTTGACACTTGCTTAGGAGATGAGCATCAAGCAAGTTCCATTAACATATTATATTTAATACCGCAAAATGGATAACAGCATCATTAGGTTAAGCATAAACAGCACGTTGAGCGTTAAACACGAGAGCAGCGTGTATACCATTCTCCATAAAAAAAAAAATTACTTGGCAAGTGGTGTGGTTACAAAGAGGGCTGCATGTGCAAACGCTCCTCTTTGTTGGTTTCATTTTTTTCCAACTCACTGTCCAGCAAGGTTTGATTAACACCTATAATGACAAAGCAGAAGCTTATCAGACGAGCATTGCAACTTTTTCCTCAATGGTTTTGCTCTGTTGGATGATAGTAAAGAGAAACAGTAAATGAACGTCCAGAACAGATTCAGTCCTCCTTGTTATATAATTTAGATTTTCAATCTTCTTTAGGTGGGATCAACAGCATTCATCTAAATGTTATTCTCTCATTTGCAGTTTGATGATTGTAATGGGAGACCTGTCAACCGCTGCTCCAAAACTGGGTTGAAATTTGGGGAGTGCATGAGAGTTAGTACCCACTGGGGTACCCTCCTGAGAATTATATACCTGTTAGGGATAATTTTCAGTTTGCATTTGCATCTGCAACATATTAGTCAGCTGATGGGTGGTATGCTAACAAGTGCAACCACAGCAATGAGATGGAGGACACAGCAACAAAAGGGACTGGGCTTTTTGCCTTTGAAGCTCCCAAACAAGGGGAAAATCTGCCCAGTGAGATCTTTTCTTAAAGCATGGTTTATTTATTTTATCATTATTTGTCTCCTGTTTTTTATTTTGATGTATTTGGGGTTTTTTGGTTCACTTTTTTCTTTTTTTTAAGTTTTATCTATTTCTGCAGATTTTTCCTTTATATTTATTTTCTTTCTGTGAAGCACGGTGCTTTTTGAAACATTTTTTTTTAAAACTACAAGTCTAAATCAGGCCTTACTGTATATCTATGTCACTCACACCCCATCAGGTTCTTTTTTTTTGTACCTTCCTCAATAGAAGCGAAAAAATGACACCACAATTCGAGTTCTAAGAACGCAGATAATTCCTTGTTTTTGCACTATACACACAAAAAGATGGAACATCTATTTGAACTACAAAAAGATTCACCAGTCCTAAAGTGCTTTGTGAGTCTTTGTGTCCTAGTATGTGGATGCACTTGAGTTGTTTGTGTTTGTTCACTCATTTATGCAGGTTTCCCAAAAATTTGAAAGGGGTAGAGTTGAAACAAAATCAGCTTTGGTTTCTCTCAGTGCACTCTCAGAGCAATGTACCAACACATTAGACTCTGTATATGGATATGTGTCTGTGTGTGAAGTGTTCTGCTTGATGCCTTTGTATGCCTCATCTGCACAATCAAAGCTCATAACAACTGCTCATCTTGCTTCTGTCAATTCGACTCAAACAAAGCTTAGTATTATCACTCATTACAGCGCTGTGTCAACCCACCATTTAGATACACATGCGTGCACAGAAATCACCATACACCACAACTTCAGGCCAGCCAACTTTTCCGCCTCAGTGTGACATGCCTCCATCCCCACCCCACCCTTCCCTTCATCCTCCCATCATCCGCTCCCGTCGTTACAGATGGTTTCATTCCCCCAACACATTAATAAGGCATCATCCAGATGAATAAAGCTATATAATACCTAGTGTTGCCAATAATCCCATAGGTAAGAGGCTTAACAGACAGCCTTGAAAGAGAGAGAGAGAGGAGAGAGAGAGAGAGAGAGAGAGATAGGAAGACAAAGCTTGGGGGGCAGAATTAGTTTTATCTGAAGTCGGGTATCCATGTTGATATTTAGCACAGAGTTAAATTGCTGCACATAACGCACACAAACGCAGGTTTGGGCAGGAACCTTGCCATATGGAGGGATTACTAAGCCAGTTGCTCAACTTTTTTGCTGTTTAAGTGTTTAAGGGTTATCAGTTTAAATAGATCTGTTGTATTTTGAGTAAAGAGATAAGTGCCAACCACTGAAAGACACAACTCAAATTGCATGTCTATGTTCCATTTATCTTGAGTATAATAAGTATAATTACTAGCCGTAATAATCTGCTTTTTATTGTAAAGGCCATTTATATCATGCATTCAGTTCAATTCAATTTTATTTATATAGCGTCAAATCACGACAAAGAGTCGTCTCAAGATGCTTTATATTGTAATGTAAAAACCATACAATAATTACAGAGAAAGCCCAACAGTCAAAACGACACCTATGAGCAAGCATTTGGTGACAGTGGGAAGGAAAAAACTCCCTTTTTAACAGGAAGAACACTGCAGCAGAACCAGGCTCAGGGAGGGGCAGTCAACTGCCACAACTGGTTGGTGCTGAGGGGAGGGAGACAGGACAAAATACAAGCTGTGGAAGAGAGCCAGAGTTATCGATAGCTCATGATTAAATGCAAAGTGGTGTATAAATACATAGAATGAAAAGTGGTGAATGAAAAAGAAACACTCAGTGCATCATGGACACCCCCCACCCCCACCCCCCAGCAGCCTAGGCCTATTACAGCTATGGTAACTAGCTATAAGCTTGATCAAAATGGAAGCCTAATCTTAAAAATAGAGTGGATGTCTGTCTCCTGAATCCAAATTGGGAGCTGGTTCCACAAAAGAGGGGGCTGAAAGCTGAAGGCTTGGCCTCCCATTCTACTCGTAAGTATCCTAGGAACTAGAAGTAAGCCAGCAGTCTGACAGCAAAGTGCTCTATTGGGGGTCATATGGTATATGAGGTCTTTGAGATAAGTTGGGGCCTGATTATTCAAGGCCTTGTATGTAAGAAGAAGGATTTTAAATTCTATTCTGGATTTAACAGGAAGCCAATGAAGACAAGCCAATATAGGAGAACTATGCTCTCTCTTTCTAGCCACTGTCAGTACTATCACTGCAGCTCTGAATTTAGAAGCAAGAGGTTAGAGGTCTTAAGACATTCCTGCAATTTAACTAATTTGTGTGTGTCATCTGGCTTCATGGCTAGATAAAGCTGGGTATCATCTGCATAACAGTGAAAATGTTTACAATCCTTTCTAATAATACTGCCTAAGGGAAGCATGTATAGTATAAATAGAACTGATCCCAGCACAGAACCCTGTGGAACTCCATAATTAACATTAGTGTGTGAAGAAGACTCCCCATTTACATGAAAAAATTGGAGTTTGATGATGGCTTGGAGGAACTAATTGAACTAAGTATTGAAGTTAACTCTGAAAGCGTTGGAGAGAAAGAGTGTAAATAAATATATAATAAATAAATAAATATCAGCAGAACAGAAAGTAGCTGTACACTAAGATACATCTATTAGATGGTTATGAATAATGTTACCTCTAATGGTTAAAATTTTATTTCTGAAGAAATTCATGAAGTTATTACTAGTTAAAGGAATACCTGGCTCAACAGAGCTCTGACTGACTGAAAAGAAGTGCTTGGGTAGTCTTATTTTCTTCAATCAGTGATGAATAGTAAGATGTCCTAGCTTTATGGAGGTTTTTTTTTTTTAATAGCGCAACAAATTATTTTTCCAGACCAAATAAAGATCTTCTTAATTAGTGACACTCCAGACTCCATATTGTCTCCAGCTTATGGGTCATCTGTTTTAAGCTATGTGTTTGTGAGCTATACCACAGGCACTTCTGATTTGAAGCTTTCTTTTTCAGAGGAGCCACAGTATGCAGAGTCCTATGCAATGAGGATGCAAAACTACAAATGAGATGATCTATCTCTGAGGGAGTAGAGTTTAGGTAGCTGCTCTGCACTGTGTTGGCACATGGCATTGAAGAGCATAATAATGGATGAATTATACTCTTGAACTTAGTTACAGCACTTTCAGAAAGACTTCTACTGTAATAAAATTTGTTTCCCACTGTTGTATAATCCAAAAAAGTAAATTTAAATGTTATTAAGAAATGATCAGACAGGAAAGGGCTTTCAGGGAATACTGCCATATGCCATATGTCAGAACAAGATCCAGAGTGTGGTTAAAGTAGTGGGTAGGCTCATTTACATTTTGAGAGAAGCCAACTGAAAAGATTAAATGTAGTGTTGAGACTGTCATTTTCAGCATCTACATGGATGTTAAAATCACCCACTAAAATAATTTTATCTGAACTCAGGACTAAATCAGATTAAAAAAAATCTGAGTAAGGGTCAGGTGGACGATAGATAATAAGAAATAAAACAGCATCTTGAATTTTCCAATTAGTAATTAATTAATTACTTTTAAGAATCTTTAATTAATTAATTAATAAGCTGGAGTGAAAGATTGCTGCTACTCCTCCTCCTCGGCCTGTGATTTGAGGATTCCATCACCTGCGCTAAAACTTTTGATTTGCGAAAACTTGAAAATTTCAATGTCCTTGAAATATTATTTTTTTAAACCATTTCTTATAAGTGATAGTCTGACAAAGATAAAAGTTTAAAATGCAGTTAAAAAATAAATATGGTACATACGTTGCATAAATGGCATATACATTGCTTAATTAGGAAAAACAAGCAAAGTCCTGCTTATTTTTCAGGCATTTTTATTTATAAACTGCTAAAAAATAACAAAATTTTGTCATGGGTATTGTATGTAACTGAGAAATATTCAGACGGTTTTCCACACAATCATGACTGATTCTCTTAGAGCAATGCTGTCTGAGAAAATAAACCCGATAATGACATAGTGAGGTCATAAGGGTTATCTTAGCCTTTCTGATTTTTATGTTTCCAAGGCTGTGTTTTACATTCAGTTTGAAGAAAAGGGTTGATTGATAAACTACACTGTGAGAAATTATGATCCACTTTTTTCTTTTTAAATCGTGACCTATGCTTAGAGGCTAAGAATCATTTCTACCACTGCTGCACAGATATTAATCATTCTTTTTTTTTTTGTCTCTGACAAGTTTAGCCCAATTATATGAAATTGAAAAAAACATTTCTGGAGTATATCATTTTTAAAGCTATTTGAAGCCAAGTTTTCAGACTTTAACACAGGGACTACAACACTTATTCAAAAAGTTCAGTTTAACTCCTGTGATTTCAATTTTTGATTGACTTAACTATTTTCTGCAACTAATTTCTGCTAAAACACAGACTCAGGAATCGTTAGATATAGCTAGTAATGTGTAACACAGCAATCTATAATTTCTAGTGTAGTATCATACAGACAGTAAATGATTTCCTTTCCTCATGGTGCAGGCTGTCAAGCAGGGCGATTTTACATGATGAGAAGCTGCAGGACAGATTGCCTATACCGGCAGTCATGTCCATTTTCTTGCTGATGTTTTGGCCTTGATGACATTGCACACTGTATATGTAGCATCTCTGTTGTATACCCTGCAGCCTTCACCATGAATGGGCTTTTGCTGTGGATCATTAACCAGTATGGTGATTGTTTCTCTTTTAACCATAATGGTCACATCTTACTTAAGATGACAGCTTTGCCAATGAGGAAGCACATGACAGATGGTCCACATCTCTGAAATAGTTGCGGTGACATGAAATGCACTGATCCACATGTAAAATGCAAATACACATTAACATGTAATCACACCCACACATGCTAATGACACTGACAATGAGCCAGCGCCTTGCTATTTCCTCCTCAACATGCCATACACTAATCTCTGTGTATTGTGTTATTGTAGAGGGAGGGAGGTTGACAGAAAGAGAAAAGAGTGCATGGCGGTGTGGTGACGACACGGTAAAGACATGATGGCTGGGTAGAGATAGGGGCTATCTGGTCTGTCAGGGAAAGCTTTTGTCCTTCCAGTCCCGTGGAGCAAGAGAAGAAGAACTGACAGCAGTGCTTTTATTCCTCTTCCTCCTCCTCCTTTTTCTTCTTCTCACTACTGGAGGTAAATGCCAACAGCCCAGAAGACTTGTCTCTGTGATTAAGAGAGAAAGTCAGAGGGGAAAGAAAAGGGAGATAGAAACATGCAGAGAAAGAAAGACATATGCAAGACAGAAGAACGCTGGAAGAATGTTGGGGGGAAAGAAAAGATAAACGTCTCATCCCTTCTACAAATCCGATGTCGACTCAAATCCTAGCGTAATCCTCTGGGGAACCCGGTTTGGTTTGAAGGCTTTTTAGCATAGCTTGAGTCCCGCTGGCAAACACCGTGGTTGGAGACTGTTTCTGGAAACTAACCTGAGCCCAAATGGTCTCTACTCACACAGGGTTCAGATCTGTAATTTTGCTCTCTGTGGGTGAAATTTAAGATTTAGTGGAAAGCTGGTGCCAAGACACTGATCAGCAGGTTTGATCAAGCATAACTATATAATAGGAGCTCTGATTTAGGATTAGACTGAGGAGAATGTTTGAGAGAATAATCCCAATTCTGTATTTCTAAGTGAGATGGTGTGATTCAACTGGTTTAATTATTCACTCTGACTGATAAGTTCATCCATTAGGATTTTTCTTTGTGTTAACCATGAATAAAATTCTAGCATGCGAGCTCCTTATTTACATAAAATCTTGCATATAGCAGTAATGTCCCTTTTCTGGGCAGATGGACGAAATGAGGCAAACAGTAGCCTACCCAGCAGTGGAAGACCTCTCTTTGTAAAGTCACATCGAACTGGGAGATTTGTTTCGTTATGCACCTTAGCTTGTGAACGAACCACCAAACAAATCAGAAAACAGTGCACTGCTGATGTCAGACTGCAAGTTAGATAGCTAATGGCCCACAGCACATTAAAGTCCTTTAAATGTTGCATGTCACTTTGTCTTCATTTCAATACTTGTGACAGTGTCTGTTTGTGCACATTGCTGGTATCAGTCAAGCAAAGAAACTGACTAGGCTGAGATGTAAAGGTATTCCTTCAAAAGCATGTTTTATTCCTTTTAATAATAAAAATGCAATTAATTAAAGATTAAAGAATGAGTTCATATTATTTTAGACTGCAAAAGGGATTTGTATCGCTAAATATGATTTAAGTTCACCTTTAAATATCAGTATAATATGCATAATTAAAATGCATCCATTTTCTTCCACTTATCTAATTCAGGGTCAGAGAGGGACTAGAGCCTATCCCAGATGTCGTAACGCGAGAGGTAGAGTACACCCTGGACAGGTCGTCGATGTGTCACAGACATGCAACCATTCACACCTGCGGTCAATTTAGAATCACCGGTTGACCTAAACCCATGCATGTCTTTGGACTGTGGGAGGAAGCTGGAGTGCCTGGAGAGAAGAACCTGCAAATTTCACACAGAAAGGCTTCAGACTGGATTCAAACCAAGGACATTTTCTCTGTGAGGCGGCGGTGCTAACCACCCCACCACTGCGCTGCCCATAGTTTAAAAAAAAAAAAAAAAAAAAAATTCTCTCTTGAGTAGCTGCTTGAAAAACAATTCAACAAATGACAAGGTAATTAGGAAACAATCAAGGAATCAGAGAAACGAACGAGACAAAGACAGGAAGTACTGTGATTAACAAAATAAAACAGGAAATGACAAACAGTAACAAACAGCAGACTTTGACAGAGGAGTACACAGACGAGGAAACAGACTCATCATAAAGGAGGAGGACGCCAAAATCAATACAAGATCCAAAATCCTAATAAAAACCAAGACACGGGGATTATCATTTGTATTAATTTTTGGTTGCCTCATGAGTATCCCAGTGTTCAGTTCAATTTAAGCTCTAGTCTAGTCTCTAACAACTCACGAGGTAAATATAATTTCCTGCTTCACTGCATTCACCAGCTACCTGTGGTTCGGTCTGTGGCAGGTACAGTACAATACATTCAACGGAGTTGAAACCTATACTGAAATCCTGCTGTGTTTGGAAATTGGGTTGACTGTATCAAGAACTGGAGAAAAAAAAAGAGTTGAAAAATGCTAAAATATAGAGTGTGACAGGGAGTAACTGAGTCATGTTTAGCGCTGTCCCAAATAGGAGAACAGTATTACAAAGCCAGAGGATGCTCTCCATAGATTTCTGCCAAAATGAGCCAGAAAAGAACCAGATAAAAGGGTTTGAGAAGTGCTTAAATCTAAGAAAGAAGTAGAAACTAAGGCGTAGCTGAGTAGTCAATGAATTGTCAAATATTTGGGTGCGTCCCTAGTCATGTGTTGATTCAAAAATATTCTGAGCGTTATTCAGTTTGCTCATAGTGGCTTAAGTAACCCTTTATATAAAAAGAGCAGCTTTAAAGCTACATTAAGGCTATGTTAGATTAAAAATAGTGTGGTCAGATTGCATCAGCATAAAGGGGTGATCTCCTGTGATAAAACTGTAACATGTGGTCATGTTTGACGGAACAGAGCATGATCTTGACCGACAGGAGGGCCTGGGTATAGGTTTGTGGTCAAGGTCATATTAAGCAATCCCTCAACATGAAGTCAACTGAAACAGTTCAGCTGAGGCTGCCCGAGCCTCGGGGCAGCCGCTGTACAGGATATTCTTAGGTACACTAGAGACAGCAGGGATGCACTATTAGATGCAAACACCTACACAAAATGCCTACATGTGCACGCACACTCCCACACACTCTTCGGTGTCCCTTATGTGCTAAAGTCGCACAACAGCAGAATACATAAAATGATTAAAATAGTCTCTGTCCTGAATCAGAAAGAACACTCACGCTTACAGACACACACACCCATACTGCGTGTACACAAAGGTTTTTATAATTCTGCTCTTTCTCCCTTGGCTCACGCATAACATACGCACACTGGGAGTAAATAAAATTGTAAAACACCGCCTGTATAGCTGCTCTTCAGTATTCATATTAAACCACCGGGAACAGCCGGAGAGCTGGTACTCATTACTGAACAGGTGTTTTCTCCATCAGCAGCGCATTTAGATCCTGTCTGTCCTTCCTGCCTGCTTCCACTCTGCTGAACACCTTAAGTGCAGAGCTCGTGAGGTTTCAACGCATACACCCGCATATTTTCACCCATTCTTCTTGAATACTTACTCAGTCTCTTCGTACCAATCCTCCTCTCCCCGGTCGTCCTCTCCTGCCTCCTCTTCTTCTCCCATCTCAAGTGGGGATGTCTTACCACACTGCTGAGTCGTTCTCTGGTCCTCCAGTCGCTGCAGGCCTCCCAAATCAGCTTCAATGAGGAGCCCTGCAGAGGCTGTCGCTGCCGGGGAGAAATTGCGGTGTAATTGAGCTGCGTGATAATAATACGTTCTTCTCTCTGATTTCCTACCAGCGGTGAATCATCAACACCATCATCATCATGCCATCACATCAGCAACGCTCCGCAGACGCTTCCACACTGCCACCGCCTGAGTTGACCTGCTCTTTCACTAGATTCTCTTTCTTTGTCGATTGCTCTCGTTCCACTTATTTTATTCCCATTTCCTCTCGCTTTTACTTTCCCTCACTTTGCGCTCTCCACTACTCACCCTTCTCATCTGTCTCCAGCTATACTTCCAGTTTCTGTTCCACTTCATTGGATGCCGGGCCTCAGAGGTATACAGAAATTACACTGCACAAAAAAAAACAAAAAAAACAAAAGCATGTATGTGTGTGAACAGGAAGCAGGGGCAAAGGAAGAGAAGTTAATTAGGAAGTGTGATTGTGTGAGTGTAATATCAAGTGCTTTTTTTTTGCTACCTACTACATAAAGCATTCATGATTCTATGGTAGTGAGCAGGGAAACTTGGTAATTAGCCCAAGTGTTGTATGTTTTTCACTCTCAAGATTCAAACTCTGATTTATGTAAAACTTCCATAGGGTATAAAGGCCTCTGTGTTTCCTGCAGTGACCGTTGCAAGGCGTTTGCTAAAAGTGAGTGACTGAGTATGCCTGCATATGAAAAGCAAGGGGAAGGTTAATTGATGCACGTGCACTTTGTTGAAAAGGACAAAAAGAGGAGTTAAAGGGAGGTTGAGGGTTTGCCAAGACGGGTTTTAGACGTGTGTGCGTGTTTTTGTTTATGTGTGTGTTTGAGCAGAAGTGGAGTTTATATGTGGCTTTCAGTGCTTTAAGCATTCTCATGAGAATTGGCTTTCCATAGAAGAGAACCATTAGGAAAATCATTGACTGCTTATTGGTGTCAGCACTCTACTAATGTTTGTGTGTATGAGCTCAAACAGAGAACAATGCTGCTCTTTTTTTTCTCTTGCTTGCCCCTCCAAATAGCCAGTCTGAGATTTCTTTCCCCCCCCCCTCAAGTTTCTGTACTTAATTGCTGCAGCAAATAGGCCTACAAAAAAAAATAAAAAATTTATTTGCAGTTTGCAGTTTAACAGTGTATAGGTGATAGTTCTTTTTCTGTCTGGACAATGCTCAGCAGGCTCTGTGGGCTAAAAAGAAGAACACCAATGACAAAGCGTGACTGTACATGCAAAAACGAGCTGGCGTATATATGGAATGGATGAACTTCAACATGTGACCGAGTTGGTGTGCTTATTCATATTAGACTCCTGCAACTATAGACTGTGCAGATATAATTTTCTTAACTGCTGAGAAAGAGATTTGGTCAAGGCAATTATAATTCAGCCAGGGCATGTCTGCTTGCTTAGCACTCAAGTCTATTTGCCTAAAAGACACAAATGACTGCAATTTAACAGCAATAGAGGAGGACTGTAATGAGTTGGTAACTATTTGCCTGATGTGAGTATGCTGCTGTAAGGTAGACAGAACAATCAAAGGCAAAGGATTATATTTTCCCTGGGATTATGTGAGGGAGATGAATGAGCAGGACGTCTCTAAACTATTACTAGACTAGACTTATGACAATATATATATATATATATATATGATGTATGTATAATTTGAGTGTGTATAAATGCAGTACAAGTCAAAAGTTTGGACACATTCATCCATTCATATGAATGGGCACGTGAGCTTGCTTGCTTCAGCTACATTTTTGGTGTGCAGACATTTATGCGTGAGTGATTTTCTTATTCTGACTCTCAGCAGGAACGTTCAAACGCAGATCTTCCAAATTTTCAAGCTATTCCTTGTAAATTGCCATCCCGGTTTGTGCTTTGATATTTACATGGTGTTTAGGGTAATCCATGTCCTTGTGTGGGATTTGGTGCAAGAACGTTGCAAGAAATGACTCTTTGTCATTTCTTTGCTGTCTAAGTTACTCACTTGAGCAGTTCAGGATATGCCCACTTTTTTTCCCTGCTGCCTTGACTCTGGCAATTTTAAGACAAGAGCAACAAGTGAGTTTTTATCTACTACTGCTTCACATGATCCCCTCTAGCATGTTCCCTATCAGCAGATGGCGTCTGCTCATTTAGGTCATGGAGATTTTAATGCTCAAATTTTCCATTATACCAAGCACCATCTGCTAATAAGGATTTCTTAATATTGTCAAAGCAGCCGAATATGTAGGTAAGAGGAGCTCCAAATTGAGCTGCATTTTGAACGGGATATGATATTAACATGAAGCAGAAACTAAAAAGTATGTTTACGACTGAAGCAGATGTGGTTCGGCTCTCTATAGCCAATTTTGCCTTTCATAAAGGGAAGTAGATTTTAAATGCTACCCATTAAAAGTAGCAGTATTAGGTCTGTGGCTGATACCAACCGTCTGTCAGGATTCACCTCTGCTTGTTCAAGTCTCCAAAGCTGTCGTCTTGACCATTTGAGCTTGCCTTTTGGTTAATTAACTTAAGACTAGTATTGCTTGCTGTGTGGTTAATTATACCAACCGACTATTCAAGAAGTATCTGCTCTAGTTTTTAGGGAGAGAAATTCTAGTGTGTTTTCCCTACGTTAGTGCTAATTAGCTGGTACCCTTGTGTGTGGTAATTGTCTGCCCTAATGTCCGCCCACTTTTGGCTCTATAATACTAAGATGGTGATGACCATAATGCTTAAATAAGGGCCTCAAAATGGGAGTGTGCAAACCAGTAATGGATATCACTGTGACTATTTTCATCTTTCAAATGCAGTTTATGGCTAATATGTTCCCTCATTTAAACGGGAAAGGCTGAAAGCTCAAGAATGACCAGGATTCTAATACACACCCTAACTTTTTGTAATATATAAATGCAAAGAGTGAGGCAGCGTTCCACAAGAAATCCAACTGAACCGTCAAGTTTTGGTTTTTTTTCAGTTTCCTGTGTAGTTCCTGTGACAGTGTATCACTGGTATAGTTTTTGCTTCACTGCGTTTCGTAGTCATATCTTTTTTCCGTGTCCAGTTTGAAGAACATAATCCCTGAGAAGCTTCCTGTACTGTAAATTATAAATGCCGTGTGTGGTAAGTGTCAGAGAGATGCCTGAGATCTCCCTGTTTGTTACTAGTAAGGCCTGTCAGTGTGTACTGCATACCGTATATATCATGTACAGAAATCCAGCACCATATTACACTACTTCTGTTTAATGGATGAGAGTTTGTGAATGTATCATACTCCTGAGTGTACTCTCTTTAAGGATGCATGTGGGTAGGTGGATGCAGCGTTGGACATGAGAGGTCGGGGAAGGTGTTGGTTCTCTCTTGATATGTTTCTGCATGTCCATGTGTGTGTGTGTGTGTGTGTGTGTGTTTAAGTAATGCATATCGTCTGAGCCTGCAGCTGACTCATGATTCAGAGGACACAGGCTGCGTGCCATGCACTGCCTTTGACCCTACAGCAGCTGTTAATATAACGCTGCAGCTGTGTGTATATTTTTGTTGCTGTGTTGTAACACTACTAAATAGGGTAAACTGGGCTAAATATGTATATTTGTCACACACTTGTCACAGTCAGTATGTACTCATTGTGAATGATATGTACATCTTTTGCTGCTTTCCATATCAGTGTACAGCTGTGTGTATTTAGTGCCTGCTGGGTCACCCCAGGCACTCTGCGCACTTGCCAATGCCCTGCTTTGGCTCCCAGGGGCCCCAGAGGATTTTTGCTGGGATATGCTGACAAATTGATGCTGCCGGACTGGCTAACTGCTTCTACTGTGGTTGGCACCGGCTGCGACGTACTCTGAATATCAAGCGACCGTGAGCCGTGAGCACTTTCCCGTGTCGCTTTGTTTCCTACAGATACACACACAAGCAATGTGACATCGCTGAGCAAACCCCGACTTTCAGATGGACCCAGCTTGAGGAAAAAGCTCCAAATCCAGACTAAAATCTGGATCAAAAACCTAATCCTCAGCTCTGGGGTATCTTATCGGAGTCGCTCTGGGGTATGGCTTTTGGCCATCGCGCCGCTCCTCATTGCACTCTCCCTCTCCCACTCTCCCTTTTTCTCTTGTTTCTCTCCAGCTTATGCTCTCAAATTTTGGACAGCTGTTTCATGATGTGAAAAAGGGGGAAGAAGCTTTAATTTTGCCAATAATGCCTCAGTCTGTGCATCTGCTATATCGGAGTGATTAGAGCAGCAGAAGCCGTCTTTACTATGGCGACAAGCCCATATGGTTTCCGTATGTACTAGTAAGCATTAGGCTAGATCTGTCACTTTCTATTAGAATGTGTTTTACATGGTAATAGAATCATTAAATCTTTCCACAATACAGTGGATAAAGGGAATGTTTGTGCATTTTGGTTGTATTTCTTTTATAGCCTTTTGCACTGCATGTTCAGTCTTATCACTGTCTGTTCTCTGTGTTGTTGTACACTTTTATACGTCTGTATGCTGACTGGAAAGCACTTTGGGTCAAGACCTGTTGTTTGCAAATGTACTTATAAATAAAAGTGACTTGATTTGGCTGGAGGGCAATAAATGCTCCAAAGAACAAGCAAAGGTCTGTGGCTTAATCCAAATTATGTTTCTGTATGTTTAGGGAAGGATAGTGGCTCATGATTTGGTAAATAAATGATAGTTTTTTTGTTTTTTTTTAGAGTGTGGCACTCTTAAGTCTAATCCTTGAACACATACAAACACCCAATGCATAAACACAAAGCAGTCTTTGCATTCACAGTGTGGCTGAACCCAGTGAACCTAGGCTATCCCTGCACTCTTAAGTAAAAGTACTCGCTGCATCGGATTCACACACATGCACACAGAAGGCTCTGTGTGGGACTTAAACAGTTTCCTCTTGGAAAGGGGGAGTGTAGCTCCTGACTGGTTTCAGTTTGCCACACAGTGCATCGCTGTAGCTGGCTTGCTGAGCCTTCAGCTTCTGGTCCTTCAGTTGCACCAAGAATCAGCTATCCCCCAGCACTTGGCAAGGCTAGCCACATAATTACTTGTCTGGCAAAAATCTCTTCTCAACGCAGTGCAGAGACACAATTCTAGCTGCAAAGAGCTGCTTTAGCTGAACCCTCAAGCACATGAGACAACAAGGCTAGAGCTCAGCCTTTACAGCCCGCACTGTGTAGTGAAGATAGAGCAGACTTTCTCAGCTTATCTCTCTTAGAAGGTCACGTATTAGCAATCTTTGGGCCTTGTAGCTCTGTTTCATTCTTATGGATCAGCATTGAGCACAGTCAACAAACCAGTATTGCAGTTTGAAGTGCTCCGAGTTGTGGTAGGAAAGTCTGATTGGTGGTGGTTGAACTGCGGTAGATCGGGATCTGGCGGACATTCCTCTAGAGGACTGTGTCTCTAAAGCAGAGCATCAAAGAAGACCAGATGAACTTCGCAAGCTAATGAAAATGTTTAGTTATTAATTTACAGCTTGCTTTGCATGGAAATGTCAGGTGTATGTGTATTTGTCTGAGTGGTTGATTGTACAGATGTCTGTGCCTTTTTATACCTACAAGTGTGCAAGTGGATGTGGGTGACTTGAATTTCCCCTGGCTACAGCCCATATCCATAACAGGAAAAGAAAAAGCAGACAAAACTCAGCCAGGAAATTCTTAAATTGAAAGTCTCAGAGTGCACTCAGACCTTGTGTTTTTTCCTGCATTGTACATCAGAGAGTAAGTGCAGAACTGCAAAGACCCCAAAGATCTGCAGTTCCACTAAATGACTAATTTATATTTAATTCACCTTCCTCTGTTTGAAAACCACCACATTTTTATTTAAGTGTAGAGTGATATGGCCCTGATACTGCTTAGAAATGAGATAGAAGAGGAGCATCCAAGGCAAAGTAGTTGGTAACTTGAGGACTGAAGATACAGTTTGACCACCATCACCACCATCTTTGCAGTTGTGATGAAACTCTGCTGCAGGTGCTGCAGACAGTGCTAAATATATTGTATGATGGATTTAGAGCTGCTCTGTTGGAGAAAGTATTTTATGACACTGTTTATTAATTACGCCAGTATTTACCTGAGCAATGATTCATCGAGTGCCTCAACTACAGATGATTTTCATTACTGAACTTTTTGGTCTATAAAATATAAAGGTAAAAAAAAAAAAAAATCACACTATTGCAGAGCTGAAGTTGAAGTTCCGAGCACAGTTTAAAGGAGACAGGCAGCTACTCTAGGAGGGCTGTGCAGGGCCGTAGAAGGTCCTCGACCCATCAGCAGGACCAGTATCTGCTCTTTTGTGCAAGGAGGAACAGGATGAGCACTGCCAGACCCTACAAAATCACCTCCAGCAGGCCACTGATGTGAATATTTCTGACCAAACAATCATAAACAGACTTCATGACGGTGGCTTGAGGGCCCGACGTCCTCTAGTGGGCCCTGTGCTCACTGCCCGACACCGTGGAGTCTGATTGACATTTGCCACAGAATACCAGAATCCTTTGATTTTCACAGATGAGAGCAGGTTCATCCCGAGCACACGTAACAGACATGAAAGGGTCTGGAGAAGCCGTGGAGAAGGTTATGCTGCCTGTAACATCCTTGTGTTTCGGTAGTATTATTGTACACCAGTGTGTATACTGTATTAAAACATTTTTTTAATGACCTCGGTGGAAGAACCGTGGTGCGGACAAATATTCACAGAATGTGAAGAATGTCAAAACCAGTTTAAAATTGCTTTTGTGTGGCTGAGATTATAACATGTCTCATCTCTTTCCTTATGGTTTCTAATCAGAATTTCTTGATTTATTTGCCAATCATCTACGTTGTGCTCAAGCAGTCAACGACAACATCAGCTGAAACATGAGTGGGAATAGACAAAACAGCTGTACACGCTACCAAAACTACAAGTGAGGGTGACATTTAACCATGACCCATCATTGGGCCAATAGTCAGCTGTCAGCTTGGTGTTTTAGGGCACTTACCCCTACTGACTGATCATTAAAGAGAATTGCAACTGGAAGAGTCTCTGTTCTGTGTTAGGCCCCTTCAGCAAAGCACTTAAGTCACAGTATATGTCCTGCTGCAACACTGGGAAACATTGTAAGGATTTTTGCCTTGTCAGATGCTTTGCAGAAAAGTAATTTCCTCTTGTTTCCATTGAGGCTGGAGATAAGCCAGAACTTCTGCCACACTGAGGAACAACTTATAGATTATACAGAACATATTTTCTCTTATAGTAGAGTACAAAAACTCTCCAAGTACAATTATACACACACACACGTGTAGAGTGCTGGGAGGCATAGGAACTTTGTATAAGGTCTCTTACGCAAAATATGATCTCACGCCTTCACATATACTGTAGACATTAGCCTAAAATAACAGAAGCATATATACAGCACATAGTAGAAGATCATAGTCACTTAAAATTGACAGAAGCGCTTCAACTGTTTTTTGTTTTGTTTTGGGTTTTTTTTTTACTAATCTTCAAATTGTTTTTCACCACATAAGCACCGCTGAAGACACATTTCTTTATTTAAACCCGCTTATTTATTTATTTCCACGATTCAATTATGCATTCACCTCTGCTGTATTTACTTTTGGCAGGAGCAGGATTTGGTCGGAAAACCACCACACATCATTAGCGAGATAACCCACTAAACAAAACTGACAAGTACGGAAAAAGGAAATGAAACGAGAGCGATTGAGAGACGAAGCAGGCAAACGACAAAAATGATGAAATAAAAAAGTTTTTCGGAATAACGCTGCGTGGGAGGAGATTTGGAGTGACCTAATTAAAATGTTGGAATCCTGAGAGGAATAAATTAAGAAAATGTCAGTTAGGCTGAGCTGGAGGAGGAGAGATTAAGAGGCGCAAGCTCATATACTGTCTGATTTCTGCTCTTCTCCTCTTTTATCACTGCTGCATGGGAACATTGGTCTTTAATGACAACACAGTGAGCTGCTGTTTTCTCAGTATTAACTGTTTGAGTGTACGGAGAGAATATTCGGTAGGAAAAAAGAAGGACGTCGCAAATTCAGAAAGGGTTAAGGTGTCTTTAAAAAAAAAAAACTGAATAGGCTGTAACTCATCTGAACGTCCTGAGAAAACTGAAATGAAAAGAAAGGAGACAGGATGCTACAAGCTTCAACATAATAGTCCCACCTTGCAGTTTAAGCAGCTTATGTTTCCACATCATTACAGCACAGCAGTCGCTGGTCTATAAGCATCACCTAGCCACCATCCTCGCTGCCATCCAGGATACATTCTCCCTGTGAGAAAGCATTTTTCTGCTGTGCTGGACAGGATGGGACCATACGGGTGCTGTCGGACTGCATGGATCGTGTATTAGAGCAGATGACAGCAATGGGAATGTGTCGATTGTCAACATTGGTGGAGAGAGATGGCATGAACAATGAGAGCCAGCCCAAGAGGGAGGAAGGGAGGAGAAGGAAGAAAGGACAGCTGGTACCAAGATTGGTGTTAGTTAAGGATGACTAAGTGACATGTTGACAAGAGACTGATAAGAGGACTCCGTGGAACAAAGATGAAAAAGGCCAATATCAGTAAGCCTCTGATGCCAGTGTGCTTCCATAAAGTACAAGATCTTTGATTCTACTTCCCTTTGAAGTGATCCATGGAAATAACACCATGTGGCATGCATTAATTTCAGCACTGGGTGAAAAAAGATCAAGTCAGGCGCAGCATCCCTAATGCCGAGGCTTCGCAATCTTCATCGACTTGCACAGCTACAGCAATTTCCACATGCTTTGACAACATTACACCCGTATGCATCCTCACGCTGTTTGTGCAATAAGCGCTCACTTTATTTTCAATTGCAATCCATTCTGCAAGCTGGGTTTGATAAAAGTTTTAACAATGAAAAACTTCTGCTCAGAAAAGGATGTTTTATCTAATCTATTGGGCAATAATCGCTTGCAAATGAACAAAAGTTTCAGTTTACAATTTCAAGCACGCTGAAATGAAAGTAAATTACCCCATAACACTTGCACGCCACACTCCAGCACTCACACCTTCATTGTATAATCATGCATGTAGTGTTTGTTCAGAAAGTGTCTATTTCGCTGCTGTGCTCCGCAACAACATCACCAGGTCATTTGTTTCAATCTAACAAGAGATGGTTGCAACAAAGTATTTTTTTTTCTTCCCCCCTTCTCTCTATTCCTCCCCAAAACTCATGTCAGCCGGGGGAGGCTTTACATAATTTCTGTCATCGTCACTTAGCCCAACCTCAAATCTCCCGTGGACTGTTAGGTGTGTGGCGCGCTGCTCAACTTTACAGCAGCAACAGCAGGGTCGGGACTAGTGGTTATTGGTGATAGTGTTACAATGGCTGTGGGGCTACACTCCACTTAAGCTGTCACGCCTGTAATAAACAGCAGATTTCAGTGTGAAGAAGCTCATCTGTGGGAGTGTGAGAGTCTGAAAGAGAAAAATAGAGGGTAAGCTGAAGTCTAACATGGCAGACACAGTACCTAACAGCAAAACGAGTGTCTGACCGTTGTGGGCTCAGCTGTCATTATCCTCATTGGGCCCAACAATTGATCGCTTTTATCCCATGGAGCATGTCATGGTGAACGACGACCAAATGGCAACATGTAGAAGACAAAACAAGCGAAGGATATTGTTGCCTTTGCCCACAGATTTGGGTTATAGTGGCACACTGACTGTGTTATTGCTTGGTGGTAAGCAAGCATTTGCCAAATCAAATCGGTGCTTTTTTTTTTCTTTTCTTTTTTTAACTGTGTCTTGTCCTATCAACAACCCTACATGTTATTACCAGAAATACCATCCAACTGCACTTCAGCGCAGAAAGCGCGTGAAAAGCGTTCATTTTATTAGCATCAGTGGAACTTTTGAATACACCGAACCAGGACTTTAGAGTTTGTGGTCAAACTATGCAGGGATTTATTCACAGAAAGACCGAGCCAATGGACTGGCGTTTTCAAACGCACACTCGTGTGCAGAACCTGCTTTTCTGAAGGCTCCTGCTCTGTAGGTTATTAAATATTCTGCAGTCTATTCTGGTTCATTCTGGTGTCGGCGCACGAGTGGGTGGTCTCGCGTGTCCCTTGTTTGTCTCTGGCGTCAGCACCTTACAAAACGACACTATGTGCTCACACAATTACACTGCTGACACCACGGATTACTTCACGTCATGTGTTCCTCTTGTGTTCTGATAACTAAATGTTCTTTCCTTCCTAACGTTTTGCGTGTCCCATTTTTTGTCACACACCATTAGCTGGGTTATGAAATTTCGAAGACTGAGTATTCCTTTGGAGCTACCTCTTTGAAACGGTGTGAAATAGAAGAATAAAAAGAACAGGCTGTTGATTCAAGGGCGCGTGCACCGTGAATGCAAAGTCCAGATGGGAGCCGTGGCTACGTGTCACTCATATTACTGATAAAAAACATTCGTAAATAAAATAAATGCATCAGATTTGGCACAGCATTGAGGTGCCACGATTTATGAGTTGCTGGTGCGCTATTAATTTTGTAATCTTGTCCCGCTGAATATGTTAACATGACTGTACTTGAAAGAAGCACTTATGCACATTTTATTTAGCAGAAATGTGATACTAATGAGGCTCAATGCTGTTTGATCATAATGATGATGTTGTCTGGCAGAGCTCAGAAAGTTTTTCTCTCCCTCTTGTTCAGTTCTGTGTTTTTTTGGGGTTTTTTTTGTTTTGTTTTGTTTTTTTCCCCACCAATATTTTTTAATCATTTTTGCCTCATTTGCACAATTTCCTGCATGTTTTCCTCTCCTGCTGTACATCTGTGTCTCATTTGTCTCTTTTTTATTTTCCTGCTTCTGTTTTTTTCCCCCCATTTCACTTACTTTCACACAGTAGCTCTGTCGCCTCAGCACTTCTCCCACTGCGTGCGTCTCCTTCTTGGTGTGTGTGTGTGTGTGTGTGTGTGTGTGTTTCTTTTCGTAGTGACATTTCCGTGCCAGGTGTGACAAATGGCAGGCAGAGAGGAAACATTTATTCCCTGTGGTGAGCTTAATTAGCCTATCAGCTAAGCCTTGGCACCAGCTTGTTTTGAACGCCGCACACACATGCAGGGACGCACACGCTTATACCCTCAAGTAAGTAAGAATCACTAACAAGTGTACATGTAGGCATGCACACAGCACACCTACAGCAGACAAATCACTTCAGTGTATGAAGTGCACAGATAATTGGACAGTACAATTATATGATGTCTAAATCACTTCTCCAATCCATATTTTTCTTCTCTGACTTTACATCCAGAGGGACTCAGTTGTTTCCAGCCTCATCTTTTCTCTATTAAAAGGTTAAATCATTTACAAATTATAGCTCTCTTCTAGCAATTAGCATATGGTGGGTGTGTAGAGGCCAGCATACAAGGCCAGCAGGCAAGGCTGGAGGAGAGACGGGGAAGAAAAAGTCTGTGTATCCCTGCTGCGTGTGCGAGTTTGTGTGTCATGATCAGTGTAGTTTTACATCACGTATCCCAACGGCGTGAGTCAGTGTGTTCATATGTGTATGTGTGGAAACATCTGTCCTGTGTACCATCGTCGTGCCGAGGTGTACATCTGCAGCTGGGAGATGGAAGCTGGGCCGGGGGGGGGGGTTGAAAGGAATCCTGGTGTCCAGCAACCCCTCTCTTTAGCAAGATGGCTGTAACACACCGCTGCTAATCACACACACACACACACACATGAGCTCATAAATGTGCTTTCAACTGAATGAGCGGTGTCTGAGGGCCTTTCTTTGTCTTTTCTGTCCTCAGTCTGTGGACAGCTTACAGACATTATTGGCTGCAAAAGAGACTCCCTGTCTACCTCCATCTTTTTCTTCTTTCACACTGAGCTGGGGGTTTGGCATGTCCCCGTGCACCCCTGCTGTGGAGAAGGAAATGAGAGCCAGAAATGTTGCTGATGTGTCCTCCTTGCAAAGCACTGGGTTTTTAGGCTTTGATGCCAGCCAGGTGGCCGAGGGAATATTAAGGTGCCCTTTAAGGGTAGAAACGGAGGAGGTGAACATTGTAATTTGACCAGATTGTGTTGCAACTTGTTTTGGGTGCGGCCTGGTCAGGCAGCCCTGCTGTCTACACATGGCTTTTGATGTTGAGTTTAAAAGGTTTGGTGAGATTTTAGAAAGACTCCGGGATGTTTTGAGGTGGGATTAGTATTGGAGAGTCAACAGTGAGGGGAAAAGCCTACTTGTTCTCTAGAACATTAGCAGTTAATTAACAGCTACTACAGAATTGGATGTCATGTCTATGTAAATCATGTTTGAAGTGTGTTATATATGCAAAAATAGGGTGAAGTAGCCTGACCTTATTGGCACTAAAGGCAATCTACTCAGTCCACTCAGGGTTTGGCATGAGTAAAAAGCCACTTATTGGCTGCCAGGAGATTTAGAGTCATGATTCACTGAGAGAGGAGAAGGACAAAGTTGTTCTGATACAGAAAGTTGAAGATACAGTGAGCAGCATTCAGAGCCACTGGGAGTTGCGCTTACAACACCAGAATCTCAAGCCAAAGCAAATGGGCACATCAGCCCCACTTCTCCGCTCACTTTTCACTTACAGCCATAACAGATGTGAACTTGATAGCCAAAATACCATCCAGCCACAACTATTAGGCCACCCAAACAAGTGTAAAAACATTTAAATACTTTGAATGGTTTTGATATGCAATAACCAGCGAACTAATGAGCCCACTATTGTGATGAGGGTCTGTTTTCCTGCTCTCCATTTTACCGAAGTGACACAGCAGTAAAGACTCTCTCTCTCTCTCTCTTTATATATATATATATATATATATATATATATATATATATATTTTTTTTTTCTTCTTATTTTTGTGCCATCCATTCAACACTGAGGCCAGCACTTTCCCATCTCTCTTTTACTTTAACTTCTACTTTGATCTCTGTAAATGTGTGGAGGGCCAATAGTTTCAAATGGAGGCTCTCACAAAGAGAAGCTCTGATGATGGCACACAGCGGGACTGTGACTTTCTTGTCTCCTAAGGATGGCATTACGTTATGACATCTTTACAGAGCAAATACTTGTTTGTTACTATGTTAACTTTTTCAAATCTCTCTTATATGATCTTTAGCAGGAGGGTGAAGGCAGCAATAATGCCTCAAACTCACCATTAAGATGGTTTTTTTTTCCTTTTTTTTTTGGTCTCAACACATGTTGGATAGATGAACATGAAATTTGACATTTATGTTCCCCTTTAGTCTCCCGTAGTGTCATCGTCAGATCAAAATGATAATTTTTCATATTTTGTTTCATATATTGTGTTTTTGGGCACAAGAAAAGATTCTGTTACAAACTGATGAAAAACTTTTTTTTTTTTCAAAGGCATTGTGCAAAATGTTCACTCTGTAAATGTTATTATTGTGCACTGTTGTTTTTTTTTTTGTGTGTGTGTGCTTCTGATAACTGTGAAAAAGGCTGAAATCTCCTTCCTGCCTCAGGATTGTCTCTGCTGGACAGTGGGGCCTTCAATCATTTAGAAGTTTTAATGATCTGGGTGTCAGACCTGAAGATCATATCAGCCATCTGTGCTCTCGTTATTGCTAGCTTGGGTGCTTAACTCCTCACCTTCACTTTCTTCCCCTCCAACTGCTTTCCCTGTTTTCCTCTGATCTTTATCTCCCTGTCATTCTGTTTGACAGATAACGGCTGGACTTCTGTGATTTTAGAGAGTTATTAACCGCATTCCTGTAAACCAGTAGATTGTTATTTAAAGTGTATTATATTTTTGAGGTGACAGCATAACAGTTTCAGGCGTTGGCAGTGTGTCTCACTGTATCACAGCTGTTTGGAGAAAAGTAATTAGTTTGTGTGCTTTTTTTTTTACTTGTTTTAAAGTATTTTTGCCATTTTAGTGGCACCTGAGAGATGAGCAGTTAGTTTATAGTCTATTAGTAAACACTGCAGGGTCCCATTTTTCACAGTGTATGGTATGTGCCTTCTAAATACGCAGGATGTAGCATGAACCAAGGCTACATAA
>JAMQGT020002367.1:0-10598 GCA_024447675.2 Pterophyllum scalare
AAACAGAATTGAAGAAAAGCTTAACTAACAGCAAACAATTTTTGAAAAGGTAATATAACTGACTTAGCACTTGTTAAAGTATAATCAGATTTAATAAAAAACTGCACACTTATTAGTGGATATCTTTACCCCGTGAGGAAGAACTCCTTCAGAAATGGCCTGGTTCTCACAGAGTTTTTGCCCCCAAGTAAGAAGAGTTGTGGTGGTGGTTGGTCTGCTACTACTGATCCTATAGAGTTTGACTTTGAGGCTTTTGACCGGAGGCATGAAGAAACATCAGCCAGACTTGATGCATTACTTGCCCACATGGCTATTCTCCTTAATCGGGCTCGGTTGCCTACTGCTGTTCAGACATTGAAAATTTAATCTGCCTCCCCTGTTGTTGCTGGTCCTAGCATAGCTACAGCACCCTTTTAGTAATAGTGGCTTAAGTAATTCTGAAAATAATTTTTTTTTTTGTCAAAACTGTTTTTGAAAACGCATCTAGTTATTTCACACAATATTGACAGCATTGTTTATATCTACTCCTGCTAGCAACCTTTATAAAACAATCTTTTTAAGATAAGAGATATCAACTTTGTGAGCAGGCTTCCTGAATCTCTAAGTGACAATGTCCTTCTTTCTCCAGACAAAAATAATTTGCTCATTTTAGATGATTTAATGAACGATGCGTCTGATAATTTGGAAGCATAAAACATCTTCACCAACTATGTCCGTCATAGAAATCTAAGTTGTATTTATTCAAACCGGTTTATTCAAGGAAAATCCAGTAGGACTATTTCTTTCAACACCAATTACCTGGATCTGTTTAATAACCCCAGAGATAAATATCAAGTTTCACTTTTAGGCGGGCACATGTTTCCAGATAAAATCAAATACTTTAAAGAAGCATTTACTGATCTTCTCATAGATTATAAAGCCAAGACACCTTATCATTTAAGACTCAGAACCGCCCTACTGGCAGACCAGCCAGATGTTTATATCCCCCCCCCCCAAAAAAAGGAGGACCATCAACCAATCTGGGGGATTTCTACTACTGTTATTAGGGGCAGTCGTCCCATTCATAGCCATTATGATTGCAAACAGGTGCAATGGGGCAAACACATAAAATGTTTTTGGTTTTTGGCAGCTGGACTTGTTAAAGCAACAGTATGCAAGATCTGTCAGACAAGCGGCACAGAATGAGTTGGATAAGGCCATGCTGGAGGTGTAGCAACTCCCCGACTTGGATGTGGATGAGAGGGCTAAAAAGTACTCAGGTATTCTCCAGCGATACTGCTCACTTGTAAGACAGGGTCAGCGTGAAAAGGATCTGCTGATTTTGTCTATGCCTGACGGTGCTAGTCAGGATTTGCATCGAGTTGACGGCCATGTAGTGCCAAAGGATCAGGTTGTGGAGGAGACTTTCACCCATGTGCCTAAAAGGAGTATAAAAAATGCAGAGCACATTTTAGTAGCCATGTGTCGTGCATCAGATGCGATATCGTGGAATGGTAGGGAGGAGATCATTTTTGACAGACAACCGATCACGCCCTGTTGGCTGGTCTGTGCTTTTAAAAACTCTTGCAGATTTAAATGTGCCACTATCTGCATTTCCTAACACTCATGTACGTAGGACTATTGCTAAGTTTAAAGCTGGGGAAGACCCTGGTCGTGAAACGCTTGCAGGCTCAGGAAGAAAATATCCCAGGAGTGATCCCACAGTGTTTAGCAGGCGTGGCTGGGTAGATTTTTGATTTATGATCCTTCTGCAAGTATATTCTTATTGTTACAAAAGATGCTGATGTCTATGTTTCTTGTTATCTCCTTTTGAATGTTGTACCTATTTGCTGATCATGATAATGACATGATGAATGTATATTTCTTGTTATTGCTTTTGAATGTTTTGTAAAGATGTCAAATTAATGTTAATAAATAAGTGCACTACATTTAAATCAAGTTCTCATTTTGTTTTTATTATCATTGCTACATATCATCAGTATCCGCATTGTACACATGCAAGGTTATATTTGTAACATGAGGTCTGTATTTGGGTAACAAAACGACAAACCATGGCATCATTACAAACTAGTTCCATACATATTAATCAGCTTTGCATAAGGTACCCCTCTTTGCATATGACACAGAAAAAAAAATACGTTTTCCACATGTTGTTGACAAATCGCTCTGCGCTTCCCTCCCAGAATATGCTATGGATGCTGTGTTTTTTATTAGGAAATGTTTTATCTCAGATTTAAATTTATTCAGGGAGTTACCGAAGCTGTCAAAAACAGAACCCTTGTTTGTCACCCATGCCTGCCCATGCATTAGAAAATACATCTATACATGTCAGCAAGAATCTTAGATTATCATTTTCTGTGGAATATTCACACATATCTACCAAATTGTTTGTCGATCTCACTAACCTATACTATGTTTCTGGGGAAGTGTATCCTCAAAGGTTTATAAAGAGTATAAGTGCCATCCCGCTTTGAAAAATGTTTTACATCCCGCAGTGTCAGCGCCACACCTGACTTATGCCGCGTTTCCATTAGTACCTACTCAGCACGGGTCGACTTGACACGGCACGACTCACCACGGTCTTGTTTTGTTTCCATTACAATCAGTATGGGTGGAGTTAATATAGCAACGCAGGCAGTAGTGTCTTGATGTAATTTGTATGCAAATCAAAACAACAATGGATAAGATAGAGGCAAGCTAACGGTAGCTAATGCCAGTTTACTATCATCATCATGCATAAGTCCCCCTTCCAACGTTTTAATGGATGAAGGTTATCATTGTTAAGTATTAAAATATGTATGCTGTGTGAACGTTTCAGGTGGCTCTGTTGTTGCAAAGCTACCGCTGCAAACCGTCAGTCTGGGCATTCAACCAAGCCTCCCAGTGGTTTGTGAGCCTCAATTTTCTTGCTGTCGGGTTTTAAACATGGCGTAGTTGATTCTGGTGAAGGAGTCGCTCCTCGTGACTCAACTAGGGATGACACTCCATGGCACGCTGTTCTTTCGACATCACATTTTCAGATCGCCTCGGATTGCTTGTGACCCCGGCTGAGTGGTTAGTACCAGGTACTTTTTTTATTAATGGAAATGCCTACAAACTGTCTCAAGTCGAGCCACGCTGAGTAGGTACTGATGGAAACGTGGCATTATTCACGCTCCCCAACCCTGCTGGGTGGGCCAGGTTATTACATATTTCTCACAGAGTGTTGTGCATGATCGCAGTGAGATACAAATGAACGGCTTGTGAACACGGCTTCTTATTTTCATCTTTCACCACACACAAAATACTGAGATATGTATAGTAAGATTATAACACATTAAATCTCATGCAACCCTTGCCAATATTTCCCAGTCATGTGAAGCAGGTCTGGTTTAACTTTGTTGTTAAAAAAACCCCGCCATTACTATACTACTACTGCTTCATCATTTATTTAACAAAAAATAAGCCAAAATGCAGAAGCACCCTTCCTGCTTCCACATGAATTCAGAAAAAAACAACCAGGTGCTAATCAGAGGCACTTAGCATTTTAAATGTTAAAGTTTACGGCAGCCACTTCTTTGTCTCTTAAAAAAGATGGCAGCATGGCTTTGCTTTGGACAGATGAGACTAAAGTGGAGACGTTTGGTCATAATGTGCAAAGACCACCTTATACCAACTGTCAAGCACCATGGGGTGATGATTTAGGCTTGTTTCGCAGCCACAGGACCTGGGGAACTTGCAGTCACTTAGTTGACCATGAACTCCTCTATACATATCAAAGTATTCTATGGTAAAAGTATTCTAGAGACAAATGTGAAATCATCTGTGCGGCAGATGAAGCGTGGGTTATGCAACAGGACAATGAACCCAAGCACAGCAGCTAATCTACAACAGAATAGATGAAAAAGAAAAGAACCAAAATGTTGCAATGGCCCATTTAGAGTCCAGACCTCAACCTGATTGCGATGCTGCGGCAGGACCTTCAGAGAGCCGTGCACAAATGAAATCCTGCAAACCTCAATGCCACAAAGTAAAGAAAAGTGTGCCAAAATTCCTCCACAATTATGTGAGAGGCTGATAAAATCCTGCAGAAAATAATTAATTAAAGGGGTAAAGGTAGCTTTACAAGCGATTGATTCATGGGGTTTTCTCACAGGCTGGTTTTAACATTTTGGCTCAGTTCTTGTTAAAGAAATAATGACATGGTATAATAGGTCGTGTGTTGTTCATCTGAGGTTGCATTTACCCAATTTTAAGACCTGGTAAGGACCAGATAACTTTTTAGTATGTCCTGATACATGAAAATGCAGACTTGACAAAGGCTGCACTTTCTTTTTACCAGCATTTTCTTCGAATTTTCTTTTAAAAACAATTCTGCTTAAATTTCATAATCCTGAAAGGATGGACCACTATTTACTGTAGAGCCACTATAAATTAGTTTTAGCTAGCTTTAACTAATAAACTGAAAATGTAATATATTTATAAATTCTGAAATGAAGCTGCTGATTTTTATACAGTTTGTTTCTCACATAAGCTTATTTTTACAACATGGAAATATTATTTCTGACTGACCTTTTTGCTTCACGATAAAAAAAAAACCTTAGGTATTTTAAACATTAGTTGAGAGTTCAACCAAAAAAAAAATCAATTTCAATTAGTGTCAAATGCTCCCTCGAAAAAGCAGCTGTCCAAAAGTTTCAGGTCATCTTGGAGGAACCACAGCAAACCGTTCACTTTACATTGAACTTCATAAGTAAGGATGTGAGTGCAGCTCTCACTCTGGGTATTAGAGTTTCCGTGAATCGCTCACAGCAATGACCACCACTTCATCTGAAAACTCCCACAGCACCTCCTACAGAAAGCCTGAGGCACACCGTATGTAGGTGGTGTCCAAATCCACAAATCAGGTGAAAAGTGGATTAGGAAAACTGTGCCCAAAACTACACCCAGACCAAGACCGAGTGTAACCTCAGATTCACTTTGTTGGGTTTGTTTATATATGGCATAACAGAGACAAAATATATATATACTCACAATAAATGTACAATATATGTACAGTATAAAACAGGACACATGCAACAAGCCTCTGTGGTGTAAGGAGTAACATACTAATGGACGTCTTACATATTGTCATGCTAAATGTTGTTCTGCTGCATTGCATTCGATGGAGAATTGTAAAAAGAAAAGGTTTAGTGTAAAGCTCATATTGGTTCAAAACTCTTTCAGCTGTTTTAACCGTAGAATCTTTGTGTGTGTGTGTGTGTGTGTGTGTGTGTGTGGCATTTCCCCCACATCTGCAGATTTATCCACTGATAATATCAAATCTCCTGTGGTTGGATCTATTAAAGTAAATGACCTTTAGCAGGCAGAGGCGCTGGTACAGCTACTCATTGTTATCATAATTAGCTCTGACTCTGACTGGGAACATGAACACTGATTAGACTGAACAACACTGCCCTGAACTTCATTTGGGGTTTTGTGCAAATTAACAACCTTGAAAACCCTGTGCCCTGGAAGTAGCACACACACAGAGAGAGAGAGAGAGAGAGACAGACTGTTTTTAATGCCAAAACTGTGCTTTGGCTCTGGTTGAAGTAAGTTTTCCTGAAGCCAATTTAAGTTAAGTCAGTTAAACTGGCTTCCATTAGCATCATCAGTACATGCCATGCACGCTGGGAGATAACAGTGAAAACTTCAGACATTTCTGCCTCTGCCCGTAGCGTGCTTAAGATACTAGTTGTCATGAAAAGGCAGCTGCATACTGCATTGTGGCCAAACTAATGTCCTGAACATGATGCAGTCGCACCAGCTGGCAGCAATTGTAGAGCTGACAGAAGTACCTTGCAAGTGTAAACAAGCAGCATTGATTTAATTCCACCGATTTACAACTGCAACACTGCTGTCATTAAAGACAACACCTGCAGTTATTTTTATGCAGTTAACCATCAAGGCTTTGTCAGTTCTCATGATCCTCTTACCCGGCAATCACTGTCACGGCTGATTTCAGGAGTTGAGCCTCAATGAGGATAACGTCAACAAACACAGGGGCAGAGAGACAAGTGACGGGTGTAACTAGGCGGATATCGACACTGACAAGTTCATAAACTCACAGTGACACATGCAAAACTGCACAGACTCCCCACCCCCACCCCAACTATACGAGCCTGATATTCGACTTTGAACCAAATTCACCCCTAAGCTGTAACAATGACAAGAGTCACAGGGGAGGATTGACAAAGGCAAATGTTTACCCTATGTCTCATGAATAGAACTGCTTAATCTGATGAAACCCTAAGACACACACACACACACATGCCAAGAACGCCTTTCCTCATCTCCTCCTAATAGCAACTGTTTCACTCTTGACTATGCTATACCATCTAGTGGAGCACTCTGGTAGAGCAGGAGAGGAACCATAGCTGTGCAGATCTCAGTATCAATAAAAAAAATAAAAATAAAAATACTCACATCAAGCTGCGCCTGTAAGCCTGAGTGAAAAGCTCCTCCACATTGCTATTTCCAAGAAGAGAGGGTAATGTGGGTGGACCCGGCCACTGTTTGCGTGACAAGAGTCCACAAATGTGCTCAAAGTAAATGTCTGATGTGTTTTGACTGAGATGAATTACTGCACTGTTAAAAATAACAGCATCTAACTGGGTATAGACACAATGTGTTAATGTCACAGCAGTTAAAAACACCCGTACAGAGAAATTGAAAGCCACTGAGAGAGGCAGTCTGTGTGAGATCTGTCACCACCAGGGGGAGCAGTGATTAGCTTTGTCCTTGCTGTCAATAGTTAAACAGAAACTGGCAGAAAATTACATGACCTAGAAAATAGAAGGTGAATACTGTGAATGCTGGAATTCAGACAGCAGGAGAGCTGGGTCATGCCACAGGAAACCCGGGACTGCCTCAACAGTGAAAACCACTTCAGGGCATTGTTTGTTCCAGTTCCAGTGACGCACATTAAACAATCCTAGCTTAGCGTTTGTGCCACAACCTCCAAAGTAGCACAAAACCTCAACCACATGCAACTTATTAATACTAGTGGTGAGACTTTAAAAAAAATAAATCAAATCTAGGTGAAAGCCACATGTTTGTATGCCTTAAAATATAATCTAATCCCTTTTTTTTTTTTTTAAAAAAAACCAATTTTAGTCCTCTCTGCAAGTACTGTCACGCTGCATTCCCCTGGCCTTGCTCCACTTCTTTTTCAGCTTAGTATCAATATTTACTTTCATTTCTATATCAATGATTATGTCTCACAAAGTTCCAGCTTCTGATGAAACCACAATTTGCAACAGCTACCAAGTTTTTAATGCCGTTTACACTTCAGAAAAATATCTGAGGTAGACAGGTCATGGTCGGATTATTGTGTTTCTCATCTCTTGCTTTGTGTCTCTTACAGATGATGGAATGATTTTACCCTGCTGTTATACCAGAATACACATTATTTATTTTGATGTGTCCTTAGATGCTTTGCTAAAACATGAGGAAACTCATTTTCTGACTACATGAAAAAACTAGTCATGTCTAACCTTGAAGGGCAAATACAACTAGAGAGCACTGTATGTCCTTAGTGCAACATATCTCTACAAGCTTGTTTCGGGGAATGAATAGTGAGGTCTTGGAGCTCTCTGGGCTAACTGTCCAGTTCAATCCAACCCAATTAAGTCTGGCTGGGTCTAGTGCTAAATCTGTGCTAGACCTCTGCTGTGAGTGGAAGGCTATGTCAGTGGAAGAGCATCCTAAACAGCTCCAGCGCCAGAGGAGGCAGACTGTGAGTAATACTTTAAAAACAGTGCACTTACCTTAGATGGGCAGCCAAAAGAGCCCGAGGGGAGGCAGTGGATCCCAGAGGAAAGCCACGATTGGAGGGTGAAAGGTGATGAAGGCCCAGCAAGAGCATGGTTATGGAGGACGGTTCACCCAATGAGGAAGAAAAGGATAAAGAGAAATAAATAATTACTATGTATAATGGCAACAAACAGCACTGAATCAGTGCTTTTTTTTAAATAATGGTAAACAGCTGTGATTTCTAAAGCAATCTTTTCAGTAATTTGTCTAGATTTTAAGCTTTCATTATAGTTTCCATTACACACGAGTGTCAGACTGCTGTTTAAAAACTACCTTTTTACAGTTTATGATTAACCTAAATTACTATCAAGACAGAAAAACAGCCATCGTTCCCTGACTTCAACTTTTGATTTCCTTAATCCATCCAAAGTCAGCTGTCACTAATGATCACAAATGAGTCAAGAGCACAAATTACAAACTGCCTCCCGCATGACAGAGTGGAACTGATGGAAAGTAGACACAAACACAAATTTCAGCTATAAGAAATGGCCTAAAACTAAGTTGTGAAGATGATACTGATTCATTCTTTTATGCCTGTGCATCTGTAACAAGTATGTTATTTTGAGGATACATACAATTCAAGGGAGACAAATCATTAGGGACAAACAAATACAATGAAATACAACATAACTATCTACTCACTACCATAATTCTGTTACTGATCAACAAATTGTCCCGTGTGCTCCTTTGTTCTTTTCTTTTTAGACTTTGTGAAAGACTGAAAAGGGAAATACCCAAACCCTCTCACCATGTCCGTGCCAATGATTTAAAAGCAAGGGTAATGGACTCTTAAATTATTATCTTTGGAAAGCATAAAGACAGGCCAACAAAGTGTTGTATTTATAGAATCTCATTTAACAGAGAAAGACCTGGAGTTGAAGAGTCACTGCTTTCAATTAATGAAAGACAGAGGTAGCCTTGACTAAAAAAAGCACAGTCTCAAAAAGGGCTCAAGAGATGAAGATGACGCCTCACATTTTACTTGAACTAAACCCAGACTGTACTGGGAGGGAATTATTAAATCACTCCTCTCCTTTCCCCACCTTGTACACTGTAACCGAGGGAGTAATTTGTCTCTACTACATCTCCCTTTCAAACCCAAGTCCTATGCAATATGTTTTTGAGATATGGGAGGCGTGTGCACTGGCTATTTGGCAAGCCTTCCCATCCTACAGTCCATCTCCATCCTATCCATAAAATCCTTCTAAGCAAAGGTCTGCAAATATTTGGAACTGCTGATGGCGTACATATGTTTCTCCACATATTAAAAAAAAAACAGATTTAAATGAGATGCATCAAAAAATGTTTGCTGACTTTGTGTTAAAAGCAAATATAAGAAGCCCTCTAACAGAGAAGGGGTTTCATTAGCACACTGTAAACTGTAAAGTCTCCCGTCTCCAGTTCCGCCCTTTTCAATATTAAAGTCCAAACAAACTGAGACTCTGCAGGTCTAAGTACTGAGACTGCAAAATTGTTGATGTAACTGCACTAGCTCGACTTATTTAAAGTCTAATAGGTTTTTTATTCAGACTTTAGTAGTGGCCTCGCTTCTCCTTCTGTACACTGCAGAAAAATGTGACCTCAGCCCTTTACAGATGCTGAGAAACAGCAGCAACAGACATTCTTTAATGAAGTTGAAGAATGGCTTCATGGACTCTGAGGTGGTGATAGCGTGGCAAAGATGCATCAGCATCTTATGGCTGTAGTGACACAATGGGACACTTTAGGGAGGGCTTCTGAAAATGGGTCTGCTTTGAGATCTCTGTCCTGCGCCTGCAGAGTTTGATTTAACACAACGATTATTAGGTTGTGTTGTTCCCAAGGTAACAGTTCCCACTTCTTTTCCCGCGTGCTGAGTGGCTGCACCGTTTGGCAGCGCAATATTGGCTGGGGAACAGGAGACGAGCACATGATCAAGTAGAAACACTTGGTCAATACAGAAGAAGCTGTACTAGTCTGGGTAATCCCTTTAGTGGGAGCACAACTTTGCAGGGACTTAAACTGCTGATAAAACGGCTTGTCTGTGCTGCAGCGAACAGATGAAAAGAAAAGCCGCTACTTTTGAAGTAAACTATAAAAAAAAAAAAAAAAAAAAATGACAAAAGCCTTTTTTGTGTGCAGTTTCAAAGACAAATTTGTACGGGGAATATTGCAAAGACGTTTATGGAAATCAAGCCAAAAGGATGCCTGATCAAAAAGTGATCAACAAAAGAAAATGAGACTAATTGCAGGAACAGATGACAAAACTGTCTCACATCCTCAGAGCTGTGCTCCGCAGCATCGCCGTAGAGAGGCAGGAGTGATTACAGATGAGAGGGATTGGCCCTCCTTGTCTCTTTTTTAATTGCCTCCCACACTTTAATAGGAGCCATCTATCACTCTTGAGCCCCGAAGCAGAATTCTAACACCACTGAGGAAGAGACTATTTAATACTTTTCACAGTGCATCTACTGTTCAGATCCACCTGTCCCCTAAACTAAACACACAAACACACATCTGACCCGACTGCTGTCGCACACACCGAGGACCATCCTCCTGCATTTCAGTCATTTCCCTTCTGACACGAGCTAAAGGATGCTAAAGATGATAAGAAAGGGCTGACTTTTTTTAAGAGTCAGCATTTTACTTCCCCAGGAGGTCGATAAGAATCTTTGTTACAACCACCAGCACACTGTTACAAACACATCACAGCAAATATCTCTATAACAATATAGTGTTTTATCACATATAAGCAATACGTAACTGAACCAAGTACACATAAC
>JAMQGT020002368.1:0-20000 GCA_024447675.2 Pterophyllum scalare
TCACACAGGGCCATGATGGTTTGGATTTTTTTTCACCTTTAATAATAAACACCTTCATTTACAAATTGCATTTTGTGTTTACTTGTGTTGTCCTTGACTATTGTTTAAATTGGTTTGATGTTCCGAAACACTTAAGTGTGACAAACATGCAAAAAAACAGGAAATGAGGAAGGGGGCAAACACTTTTTCACACCACTGTATATATATATATATATATATATATATATATATATATATATATATATATATATATATATATATATATATGTGTGTGTGTGTATGTATGTATGTATGTATATATATGTATGTATATACATACATATGTGTGTGTGTGTGTGTGTGTGTGTGTACATATAAAATATGATATGTATAAATCTACTGGAGATTTCAAAGAGCACATTCACATTTTTTCTTGTGTCCTCACCGTTTATTCACCGCTTGTTTATATATGCAGTGTTCTTTGCTAGAGGTATGTCGGCTCTCTGGTTTCTCTGTTTCAGGCCCGTGAATACATAAAATAATAGTTTTCCCCCACATTTACCAGGCTGTGTCGAACTTCCTCTTCTGGCACTGTTGTTCTAAAGAACTTTAGAGAAAGCTTGCTAATTCTCGGTGGTCTGCAGTCAACAAGTCATACAAAAAGCAATATTATATATGTCCACTAGACTTTGATTTAAAAAATACAATAGCCTTTTAAATATACATACTGCTTGGGATCCTTTATTTTGCTCCTGTTGGGGTTCTTGGTATTCCAGAGCTGCTTCCTGCAATCAATCACATGCATGATATGCGGTCAGAAAAACGTGTCTATTTTGATTTGACCGTCGGACAGCATTAGGCTAACTGATGGTGTAGTGAATGAGAATGTTACATAATCAAAACCTTTGTAAAATTTTGAAACACTAACCCTGCTCTGACAAAACAGCAGTATCCTACGAATAACCTGTGAAACAGACTTTGTTAAAATGAAAAAAGTACAATGAATAATCTATAATCATGTCCTTAGTTTTTAAAAGGGGTGTAATGGCAGTATAACTCACCAAAGTCCATGTTAAAAAGAATGCAGAAGCTCCTATGTTGAAGACCGAGGGATGTTGGTGCAGGCTTGTGATAAACTTTATTTGAGGAGGGCACACTGCGCTCACTGCCCTATATGTGAGGTATCAGCGAAACATACATAATAAAGTCCAGGGTGACACGTGCACATGCACCATGCGTGAGTAAGCTGGGGTGTGTGTGTGGGTGTGTGTGGAGGGGGGGGGGGGTGCCATTATTTATTTTATTTTTTTTTGTCATTCATCTGATATTGTATGTTGTCTGAAACCTTAGGATTGAAAGATGGTGCTCTTTCTTTTCTCTCCATGACTGTATACTTAATGAACTGGTATGTGTGTGTGCACTGGGGCATTTGCTGTGGACTGCAGCAGCTTGAATAATGTTTAAGTAGTGGTCATCTAGAAGACCAACAACAGACACTGGCTTGCACAAAGCACTCTGGGCACAGCCAGGAGTTTAATGTGATACTTTGGCTTAAATACTGAATAAGTTAAATGTTGAATTTGCCAAGTTTGAAGTCACGAAGTGTTACTTTCTTATTTCGTTTCAGTACGGAAATTTGTCTGCACACTAATACGATATGATGGACGTACCAGTAGCAGTGTTCCAAACTCATTTTGGAAGAAGTCCTCTTCCAAAATGAGTTTGGGCACAGGTCAAACATAGGTGAGCCAGAAGTGTTTAGCTATACTGATAGGCATGAAAAACGCAGCCCATCAGATGACATTGTGATAGATATGATGCAGCGTGCAGCAGGGAATAAAGCTTTAAGAAATGTGGCCCTTCCACTCTGTGGAAACCAGAGCTAGCTTTGAAATTAACCATTTTCTTCAGCAAACAATTTCTTATTATTCTGCTTACTTTTGGGAATTAGATTTTGCATTTTCATATATATATATATATATATATATATATATATATATATATATATATATATATATATATATATATATATATAATATGAGAGAGAGTTCTATATAAATGAGTATGTTTTGGTAGTGTGAATGTGTGAATCAGTCTTGTTGCTGCATGGTTGGTGGAGGAGTTTCATTGTTGAAAAAGAGGGAGAGAAGATGATCCCTGTGGTGAGTCCTGCCCTAGATTTTCATAATTGTTTAAGTTTCAAAGTTACACAGTCGACTGAAACTTTATGTTGTTGAATACACTGCAGTAAACAGTCGATTTTCAAGAGTTATACTGTGGTCACAGTAATAAAAAAAAAATTCTGCTTTTTTTTTTCTGCGTTTGCTTCACATTTTGTTTGTGTGCTGCTTGTTCTATAAATTCTTTATCTTGTGTGTTTACTCTGGGAAGATCTGCGGTCATTTTGGAAGCAGCTAATGGGAATCCAGGTAACATGAAAAATAAAATGTTACTCTGCACCGCTCTGAAAGAAATGTCTTATCTTTATTGCGCTGTCTACTCATGCGTTGCACACTATCTGTGAGATTCTGAGCGGCCCTTGAAATTTGTAGTTTCATAAAACTTACCTCATTTTTTTTCGTTCTTCTCTCCAGTCTCAAGATAACCAATCATAACAGAGGGCTCTTAGGTGCTTCTTAGCTCCATTTCTCTTTCTTTATCACCATCTTCTCTGGATTCGGAGGAGTGTGATTTACTGAGGGCTGAAATGCAGAATGCTGCTATGTGTGAAATGTACAATATTTTCATATTACACTGGAATGTGAACAAAAATCAAGAGCATTATAAATGCTGTTGTTATTGAAGAACATTTGATCTCAGGCTCCTACCTCGGAATATAATGGAATTCTCAGCTGTGCAGCCTGAGTATAAATACATTGATTATGTTGTCAAGAGCAGTTTTGACAGTTTAAGGTGTTCTGGTTTTATCAAATGTATCCAATTTTAATTCTCTTATTAAATTTAATTATTTTCTTCGGTTATAATCAAGTGTGATATTTATCTGTAATCAGCTTTTGTTGGCAAAATAAGCTGAAAGCACTGGAGTTTTAACAGGGGGCCTTTTTATGTTGCTTGCCCACAACTTTGCATCTTCTATCCAATGGTGAGATAAGCCACATAACACTATGCAAAAGTGTCGAACCAGTCAGACTGTTAAAGTTTTTCTTTGGGCATTGGCTTTTTAAAATTTTCCTCCACTCATTTTCAGTCTTAGCCAAATACTTGGTGTATGTCAGTATGGTGTGTAGTGGGTCCTCAAAAACTCTGAGGAAAGTAGAGGACAAAAGAAAAAGTGGGAGACCTAATAAGCTATCTGCTGCAGATGAACAGTATCTGAAAGACTTAAGAAATTAGGAAGAAATCCGGCAAAGACCTGACAGAGGAACTGAGAGATGCATCTGGCTCTTCATTTGCTCCATCTACTGTTTGCCGAAGCCTCTTCAGAAATTATTTCAGTGGAAGGGTGGCTGTCGAGAAGCCGTTCTTAAGGAAAAGAAGCAGGGAGAAGTAGCAACAGGTCATTATGCGTGGAGAAGGTGAGGAGCGCAGTACCACAGTAGGAGTCTACAGCCATCTGTAACACACACTTGCAGCCTCTGTCTGTGGTTTGTATTTCATCCAGCAATTTTTGTCAGATTTTGATCCACCGTGCACTACCACCTGGAAAAACTCACTACCAATGCAATAAAAGCATATCTGGATAGAAAAACATACAATGGAACACTATCAGTCATGGATTGGCCTCCCTAGAGCCCGGACTTCAACATTATTGAAGTTGTGTGGGATCATGTTGATCGAGTAAAAGGCAGCCAGCAACCAAAGAAGAGCTTTGGAATGTCCTGCAAGAAACCTGGAGAACTAGTCCTGAAAACTACTTAAGGAAATGACAGGAAAGCTTACCCGTGGTTTCTTCTAACTGCCATGCAGCCAAAGCATTAAGATATTAATATGAACCACACAACCCACTTTCAGTGACTCTGTTGTTTTATTTGACATCTAAATAATCTTTGGCCATGTGAAGAGGCTGATTTGTGTAGAGGGGAAACAGCCAAAGTTTACAATAGAGCTGCTACAGAATTGATGTTAATTGGCTACAGCTGATATAATCTCTTGCCTGTGACTTTTCATTTTGCTGACAATTAATTCAATCCAAAATGGGAAACTGACTAAATCAGAGCCGTTTCTTCTGCTGTAGTTGAATTATATGGAAGTGGACAATTGGCTCCACCAAATGTTTATCTTAATGCGCCCGGCTCCTAGACAGTAATGGGTGGAAATGTGGATTAATTAACATTTTCTGCCTGAAAATCTTCATCAGATTTACTAGTCTTGAATTAAAAAAAAAAAGTAGAAGCAGATATTCCAGCCTTTTTTAATGTTTCACAAATATATATTTTATAAAGTCTAAATAAGCTGATGAAAGAATCTCTTGAATATCTTGTGAGTGTTGTTTTTACTGAGTACTCTATTTCTTCCTAATACTGCACCGATATTATTAGGTATGTCCAAGAAAACGCCTTAAAAGTACAGCATGAAGAAATACTTTCCGTAGATGGGGGTTACTTCAAATCCTAAGCTAGGCTATTTTTGTTTTTAAGAATTTTTTTTTTTTTTTGCAACTTCTGCGGCGCTTGCAGCACAGCCAGTGTTTGTGATGGTCATTGTTAGGCACTCCTACAGTATAGAAATGATCCAACACTGGATTATCTGCTGAAGAGGCTCAATGATTTTGGCTTGCCACTACAACCAGGCCTCCAGTACTCAATGCCACCTGATGCAGGTGACTGAGAGAGGGGAGATTGTAAAGCACATTGTGTGGCAAGTGGTGCTGTGAGTTAAAACAAAAACCCCGTGGTTGATCAGTTTATCTGTTAATTCTGCTTTCCTGTGATTGCTTGGTAAGTCCACTGCTGCGTGGGTGTGTGCCAAAACTAGCTGGTTAGCATCTTCAGTATAATATCGCTGCAACCTTGTACAAGAGTATTCCTCACGGAACAATCTGCCGATCATTTTAGTTAAATGTGTGAATGATTCAAACTGGTTTTTAATGAACTGTCTTCAGTCAGACTCTCAGTGTAGCTTACATCTTTCAGGTGAGACTTTAGCCTCTGGCACAAAGCTGATGTAACTAAAGTTGTAGTAATGAGCAATATTAAGTCTGTTATTTTGTCCCCTTCTCTTCCTCTTATAAAATCCAGCACTGCGTAATGAAATGGTTTCAGATTTGGATTTTATTTTCACAAGAAATTAATTTGCTCTGCCTGCAGAATCTGAGCTCAAGTGATCTGCTGGTATGTTAGTGTGCAGAAAATCACTGTAATAAGATTAATCGTTCCAATAACTCACGCTTTGTGTCTGTTCTTCCTGAGGCTGATGAAATACCCTCCTGCCCCCTAAGCTGTCACTTATCTACAACAACCAAAGTGTGTAGAGCCCAGTCTCTAATCATTCGGTAGCATTTCCATTCCGGCAGCTGCTTAAAAAAAAATATATGTACATTCTTATGATTCTGTGCTCAGGGAACTGGTAAGCATCTTGGGGGGGAAGGTTTTATCTCTGTGTCTTTAGATGTCATGGAAAGCCTGTTGGTTTAATGGGTGGCGATTTGTCCTGAAGTCTGGAGTGAATCCAGAGGAGCGTCTGTAGATACAGTACTGTATAGCTGGCCTTCTGAATTGGGTTGCAATACTGGGAGGAGACGACACCATGAGCCATGCTGGATGTTGATTCAGAATTGATTGATCAGCAGGTGATGAAGTGAGCTGGTTTGGCTTTGCTATTTATATGACACTTAACCACACACTGCAACACACAAACTGCATCTTTCTATCTGCCTCACAAATATTCATGCATATAAAAACCAAATAAACAGGTACCATGCTGTTTTGCAACTTTGTATAAAAGAGACAAAAATCGATAAATGTGTCTCTCAGACAGCCCACTCTTCCTGTCCCCCTGCTGTGCTGCAGGAAATAATGGCTAGAAATCATAATGTTTCTTAGCAATGCCAGAGTAAAAGTAAAAAAGATTTTTTTGTGGCCCACTTAGCATTTTATATGTCCTCACATATTGCAAAGTGGTATTTAGTGGAAGCAGGAAATGAAAAAACAATTTCCCCTGAATTAGTATGCTGCAGTGAATGTCGCTTTGGTTGTTATTTACTCAATTGTAATCCATGTGTGGAGTGCATTCAGACCACACAGTGGGATGTTTAGCGCATCATTTATACTTTGCATGCTGCGTGGTGAGTGTATTTGAGAAGGAGTCAAAAACAGTTCAAAGGATCATAGACAGTGAAGAAAATCCTGCTCCTCATGGACCGGTAGTGGTTCAGTTCCAACTCAGTTACTTCCAAAAGCCATCAGCTCTCTAATGAAGTGATGCACATTGGAATTGCAGCCATTCAGTGCATACTCCCATAGTGACCTGATGAGTTCCACACATCTTGTATCCTCCTGTTCCTTATTTTTCAAGCTTTTTTTTTCTCCCCCCCCCCCCTGTCCATACTTCTGTATGGTTGCTCTGCCATTCCCTTGCACTCGCTTTAGAAGATTAAGACGACCACAGGGGGACAGCCCTGAAACAGGGAAGAGGAGTGAAAAAAGGAAAACAAATGCATCAAGTGCTTCGGTCATTGCCGTCTTGTCTCCAGGGGTGTGAGTTGGCGTTTTGGCTAAATGCTATGTTTAGATTGGCCCTTTGTTCTGACACAAGCCCAGCCCACCCATACCCTGGGGATTCATACAGTCTCACTTCCACTAAAAAAAATAAATAAATCGTAGCTCCGCCTTTGGGTGCCAGTGTGTCATTTGAGCGAAGCTGTTCGGTAAAGTGTGGTTTGTCCTGGAACCCTAGAGAGGGTGATGATTGAGGCTGATGGGAAGCAGAGAATAGGAACGAGTGGCTCTGCCCTGCAGGGCTGCATATTGACTCAGCATTCATCGACGAGATCATTAGAATAAATAGATGAGAAGCCGCAGGAATAGAAATCTCTTCAAGTTCGTAACCATACGCAGTTTTGTAGAGGACAGTGAGAGTTATAGCGGGAAGTCTTAACACTATTAAAGATGAAGTTACACCTTTACTTTGAGCGCGTCATTGTCCAGTCATTCATCCGCATAGGCATTCATCACGTAGGCTTTGGTTCATTATCCGTCTTGTGTGTATCAAAGAAACCTTTAAAGGAAGTCGTCTTGTCTGACCTGGAGTATATTGCTTTTTCGATTCTTGGACAGATAGGACCTTCTTCACTAATCGACTTAATAGCTCCTATTCCAGGCACATCTTAATAGAAGTGAACATAGCATTTTTTGCACCAGCTTTTAAATAACTTAATAATAAATAATTCTTTTATTTCTGAAAGCCAATTTTGGCCATAGTGAGAGTTCCTTTATCACGTTTAAGGAGGTGGCATCCTTGTGACTGCACGGTAATCAAAACAAATTGCGATAACTGAGATTCTGTACCAAACTGCAAATCAGCTCTTTTTTTTTTTTTTTTGCCTTGTTTTAAAACATGTTTTTCTGCATGTTACCAGTGAAATCAATTCATGTGAAATATCTAAGCTCATGTCTTTCAAAAGAACACCCCCCTCCCTCCCTCCTCTAAAATATATCTTAAAACTCACAACATAATTTAAATCAGGAAAATCTTGAGAATCAACTGAACCCAGGACTAATCCTAATGGGTAAACAAGCATTAAAACTAATGATTTGAACCTTTATTTATTTTTTTGCTGGTGAAACCCAGTTAGTGTTTTGGCAGCAGAAGTGAAACAATAACGCAGAGCATTTAGAAAGAAGTGCTACCCCTGAGCAAAGCACCTGTTCTACAGTTTTTGCCTTAACCTTTCTTTTTGTACATGTTTAATAATATACAAACCTGCTATATGAATATATTCATTCATCCATATCTGTTTTTGTGCCTCCTGGGTGTTTTCACTCTTTTCTCCTGGGTGGGCAGGAGAAAACAGTGGGCAGATTTCGGTGATGAGGGGCAAACATGACACATTTTTATTCACCGAGTGCAATTCCCAAGCTGTCATATGAGCTGTTATTGTTGTTTTCAGTCTTGTTGCTACATGGCACCCAAGGTGAAATTTCAGCCTCTGTGTGTGTGTGTGTGTGTGTGTGTGTGTGTGTATGTATGTATATATATATATATATATATAAATATATGTGTGTGTGTGTGTGTGTGTAAAGTGTAGTATGAATGCACCTTGTTCCACATCCCAGGGCATGTTTGTCCTGGTTATACAAGGATAACATCTGATTATTTGTACTGACTTTGTGAAGGTGAGGGAAGATGTAATAATGTTTTACAGTACCTCAGGTTATAGCCAAAAGGATCACAGGAAAAGGCCACATTATATTTTTATTGGTTTACTTTGCGTTTTTCAACAGAATCTGTAATAAACTTGATATATTAAGGATGGTGCAGCACGCTGCTGCGGTGGTTAGCACTGTTGCTTCACAGCAAGAAGGTCCTGGGTTCGAATCCACCATCTGGCCGGGGCCTTTCTGTGTAGATGTTCTCCCTGTGTCTGCGTGGGTTCTCTCTGGGTGTTATGGCTTCCTCCCACAGTCCAAAGACATGCAATTAGGTGGGTTAGGTTAACTGGTGGTTCTAAATTGCCCATAGGTTGCCCATGGTGGTCTGTCTCTCTGCGTTAGCCCTGTGACAGATCAGCACGTCTTTTCCCAAGGCTATTGTTTCAAATGACACTCACATGTACTGTGTCACTTAATATCATATTGCATTAGGGAAAAAAAAAACGCAAACAAAAAAACCTCTGACAGTCACCTTCCGTCTGACTTCACACAGTTGTAAGTCGTTTCAGAATCATTATTGTTGCTGCGTTTCCTTTTCTTTCTTTTGGTGACTCACAAATTTCCCCATGGGGCGTAGTGTGGGCAGCAAAAGTGACAGGTTAACCTGCATTTGACCCATGACGACAGCCTTCCCTGCTTTCTTTCCAGTCACTGGATACAAGATGCACTTTTAAGTGTCTATCCTGCAGTGTTGACTTTTGAAAACTATTCTTTAGACAAGGGATGAGAATGCAGTCGAGCATAAAATGGGACACCTATGGTCGCTCTAGGTCTGTGGTTACTGTTGTGCCACTTCTAATTTCTACCAAGTTGTTTTTGTGTTTGCTTTTAAATAGATGTGGAGTGTTTATTTACCTCTCTAATACACTTGCCTGAAACCTCACATTCAAAACATCATCGTCATCAGAAAGGTTAATTTGGGACTGAAGTGGCTGAAGATTTTAAGTATTTAAATATGTGGAATACAGCTGTTCACAAGTTTTTTTAAAAGCTTTGAAATTTCAGCTGTGATGTATATTAGTACAGAAAATTTACAGCCAAAATTTGACACAAATGCATGCCTTGATGTTCCTTTTAGTTGCCCACTGATGTGATCCAGCTGCAACAGCGAACTATGCATTTGAGGGAAGGAGTGCAAAATGAAGTGGGACTGAAGTTTAATTTGAAAGTGTTTTCAAAGTGTGGAATATATAAAGATCACATCACTGTAACGTTTGCTGCTGCATTTTCCCTCGAGAATCCCCCTGGAAAATGGTGGGAAAACAAGAATTGGGGAGTGTTGTGAGATGAAGAAATTCACGTTGAAAGCTCAATGTGTGTTGTGATTGCACAAAGAATCCATTAATAGGATGTGATGTCTACTTTCTTTAAAGTCTCTGAATCACTTCTGTAAGCAGTCATTTTGCAAATATCAATTCAAAGACAATATATCACATAAAATGAAACACTAAAGGGAAACCCAGTTGTTAGTGCTGCTGCAATTTGTTCTTGTTTGCGTTTTACATTGGGTGAAAAGCAAGTGGCAAAGGTGTTGGCAACTTTTCAAAGTAAAGTTCACACTTGGAAGAAGCGCAGTGGCATCTAGAGATGCTGCATGGTGGACTGGGCAGTGATGAGTTGAGTGTTAAATTTCATGCACATTTTCATTTGGATGTGACTGACAGCAACTTTTTTTATTATTATTATTTCAATATTTTTTCTTTATTCTTTCTTTTCCTTTTTTTCCCCTGCTGCACATCAGTGAGGTTAAGGCCTCTGCCAGATGAGGTTTGGCTCCTGACAGGCAAGGCCTTCTTAATCCACGGCCACTTGTTCTAATGAGCAAATGACACTGATCCATGAAAAAAAACCCTGTCAATTTAGAAAATTCTCTCTGTCCAAAGAGACCAATGAATATTTCTCTCAGGCTGATGGCACTCTGCATGTGCACAGCATGACTTCTTTGTTCTTTGTTCTCTCAAAGTCTGTTTTTTGGCTCCATTGTTGCATATAAATACAAACTGAAATTCCTTCTAAACTATTTGTTTGTTACTCTGAAAACATATGCTCCTCAAAACAAAAGCCAAGCCTCTCAAAGCTGTTTTAGATTGGATTTTGGTGCTTTGGATTTTATGGTGAATTACACACAGAATTCATACAGCTTGTAAATTAAGTTTAACTAGTGCAGTGCCTGTTCCAAATGGGCCTGCCTGGAACAGCTCAGCTCGGTGTAGCTTTCTCAATATCATTGACAGGAGTGAAAACAGTATTAAGTTGAGTGAGCAGAAAAGTCGCCCGAGGGTAAAATTTGGTACAGAATAAAACCTTACAGCAAAGCATTACATAAGTCATTATTCGGTTTGTGATTGGATAGCCTCATTAAATGAAAAAATGCAGAAAAAGTTTGGTTTATAATTCATATTTAAAAAAATAAATATATAATTAAATTGATTGACTTAACTGTAAAGACTGTGGTATGATGATGGTGATTATCATGATGGTGATGATGATAAGAATACATTTTTAGTCATTATTATATAAGTGTTAACTCCAACCAATAGTTTGCTCTAAATCAATAGAAGATTTTTTTTCGGTTTTTAATAATCTAATAATCATGTAATATGCAAATGACTGCTATCCTCTTAAGAATCACTGTTTTTAACTTAAGTATGGCGCCTAAAAGTTGGTTTGGATTTGGGTTATTACCATTGCTAGAGTATCTGGTTATCAAAATCACTGGCCAATGTATTTTTCTGTAATTGTGGAGCAAGACATGTAATTTAAAAAAAATACCTAAAAATCCTCAGTGTTTTTTTTTTTTGTGTGTTGTTGTTTTCTCTCATATTCTAGAGGACTACTAATAGAAAAATATAAATCTTCCTAATTACATCATTAGCTTGACACATGGTCTATATGTGAGCGTAACAGTAGCAGAAGAGACATTTAGAAAATGAAATAACTGCCACTAATGAAACACATTCTGCTTCTTGACTAATCTGATATCATGTCAAGGTGGGGTCAAAGAAGTGGCGTTGTCTCGCTGTTGCTGCAGCCTTGGCAAAATGCTCCAAGGCGTCTTTGCTTCAAGAGCTTGTGCAAAGTGGTTACACTGGTGTGATAAGCTGCTTTCAATTTGCAGTGCCTGCACGGCACCACATTGTTCAGTCTGTCTAAAATACTCTGGAACTTCACATTATCATGGAGAAGTTTCTTTTTGAAGCTGTAGCTCGTTTACTGGGAAATCTCTGCTATGAGCAGGTGTAGCTCCCTTTGCAGTGCATCATTGTTGGAAGGATGTTGATGAGTTTTCTTTGCTCTAACTTTGCTCTTTCTTTGAAGTTACTTGAGAACCACTTATCCAAACAACTTCAAAATCAACACTAAACTTGCTTGGGTCCCCAGCAGTACATACTGACTAGTGTGAAATTGACAGGATGAATCATTGTCTACATAAATAAATGAAAAGAGAACGAGCGAGAGAGGAGGAGGCTAGACACAGACATAGAGAAAGTAATTATGTTTATAGTGAGATTGATGCATACAGGATTTCAGGGCAAAAAATAAGTGAGAGCATTAATTAATATTTTAAAAAAGCTATCATGCTGAGCTATAACTTTTTCTAGTTTGACAGTAGTGGATAAAATTTGCAAGTGAAAGTCCATGTGGTAAATTGCCGGTAAATTTCCAAAAAAGGAAATGCTTTTCTCTCCTTCAGGTCACCCATGACTCAGTGAGACATGTACCTTTAACTGCACTGAACAATCAAAAAAGAGAAATCCTTACAAGGCCACAACGTAATGGCTTCAGGCATTTGACGTGGCATAAATGTTCTCTAAATACACTGCTCAAAAAAATAAAGGGAACACTCAAATAATACATCCTAGATCTGAATGAATGAAATATTCTCATTGAATACTTTGTTCTGTACAAAGTTGAATGTGCTGACAATAAAATCACACAAAAATCATCAATGGAAATCAAATTTATTAACCAATTTGGAGTCACACACAAAATTAAAGTGGAAAAACACACTACAGGCTGATTCAACTTTGATGTAATGTCCTTAAAACAAGTCAAAATGAGGCTCAGTATTGTGTGTGGCCTCCACGTGCCTGTATGACCTCCCTACAACACCTGGGCATGCTCCTGATGAGGTGGCGGATAGTCTCCTGAGGGTTCTCCTCCCAGACCTGGACTAAAGCATCCGCTAACTCCTGGACAGTCTGTGGTGCAACGTGACGTTGGTGGATGGAGCGAGACATGATGTCCCAGATGTGCTCAATTGGATTCAGGTCTGGGGAAAGGGCGGGCCAGTCCGTAGCTTCAATGCCTTCATCTTGCAGGAACTGCTGACACACTCCAGCCACATGAGGTCTAGCATTGTCCTGCATTAGGAGGAACCCAGGGCCAACCGCACCAGCATATGGTCTCACAAGGGGTCTGAGGATCTCATCTTGGTACCTAATGGCAGTCATGGACGGCTGTGCGGCCCTCCAAAGAAATGCCACCCCACACCATTACTGACCCACTGCCAAATCGGTCATGCTGAAGGATGTTGCAGGCAGCAGATCGCTCTCCACGGCGTCTCCAGACTCTGTCACGTCTGTCACATGTGCTCAGTGTGAACCTGCTTTCATCTGTGAAGAGCACACATGATCGCTGCCAGTCATCTCACGCTAAACAGATCTTACAAGAATCATAAATCAACATTTGATTCTTGAAACTTCCCTTTGAGCAACAATAGGAAGGCATGATGTTTTTGCTTTTATAAGAAAAGATGATAAGGGGGTGGGGGCTTAAAATGATAAGCTCTACTATTATACTAGATACACTATCTACAATATTTGTTCAATCAGCTTAATGTGGTTGAATTTCTGTAGATTTTAGTGCCACTGAAGAATATTGTACATTTCTCACATATTCCACTTCACAGTGTCAGAGCCATGTCCAGTCATTTCCCTCTGTCCCTCAGTTACCATGGTAAAAATTACAGATGAATTGCCTGACCTGTTCTTGGCCGTGGAAAATTAGCACTTCCACCAAGTAGTCCTTAACAACGGCTCTCACTGTTTTCTTGACTATTGAGTGAAGGCCAAGTGCTTGAGTGTTTTGATGGTTTGATTGATGAGAGGAAGTCTAGACAAGAAAATGGCTTCCTGATTGTCTGTCTTGGATGTCTTTATGGTCTCATGCGTTACAATTCACCATCACCCGTCTTGTCTTACCATTTGTCGACACGTGCATGTCAGTCAGGCTCAGCAATTCCAGAAAGGTTGGGATGTTGTGTGAATTGTAAATAAAAGCAGAAAGCAATGATTTAAAAATTTCATAAACCCATATTTTGTTCTCAAATGTGACATTTTAAGAAAATATTTTTTGAATCTGATCACAGCAACACATCTCAGAAAAGTTGGCACAGGGCCGTGCATACCACTGCGTAGCATCCGCTCTTCTTTTAGCAACACTGTAAATGTCTGGGAACTGAGGAAACCAGTTGCTGGACTTCTGGGAGAGGAATGTTGTCCCACTCTTGTCTAATAAAGAATTCTAGCTGTTCAGCAGTCCCAACAGTCCTGGGTATTCATTTCATGCTGTGCCAAATGTTTTCAGTTGGTGGAAAGCCTGGAGTCTAGGCAGACTTTTCGCCAGCCTAGACTCTTCTACTATGGAGCCATGCTGTTGTAATAGATGTAGTATGCGGGTTAACATTGTTTTGGTGAAATATTCAAGGTGTCTGCATGGGAGTAAATACTGCTCTAAAACCTTTATATACCTTCCAGCATCGAGCACCCCCATATCATCAGAGATGCAGGCGTTTGAACTGAGCACCCATAGCCAGATGGTCAATTCAAGTCAAGTTTATTTCTATAGCACGTGCTGTGCACCTAAAATTATCAAATAACACAAAAACACTGAAAAATGATAGCTTGCAAAAGGCAACATAAAGTGACAAAACCAGCACAGTTAAAAGTAGTTGGAGAGATCCTGATATAAAGAGGCTGTTCGTTCTAGTTTCAGAGCAGCAACTGCAAAAGCCGGACCTCCTCTGTGCTTTCATCTGGATCCTGGGACAGCTAGGAGCATTTGCTCAGCAGACCTCAGTGACCTAGAGGGAATGCGCAGTCTTAAAAGATCAGTAACTTAAAAATGCAACCGTGCCGCTGCATTTTGGACCAGCTGCAGTTGGCTAAGCAGTGACAGACTGACACCTGAATAAAGACTGTTAGAACAGTCAAGTTGAGATGAAATGAAGGTATGGATAGCTCTCTCAAAGTCTCTGAAACAGAGGAATGGCTTCAGTTTTAAGTATCCGAGGATGAAAGAAGCTAGTTTTAATGACAGCATTTATGTGTTTGCCGAAAGTCCCTCTCCTTTTTAGTCTGGAGGATGCGGTGTCCATGATTTCTAAACAGAATTTCAAATTCCGATTCATCCAGCCACAGAACAGCGTCCCAGCATTTTGGAGAATTGGGTTTGCACATGAAAGGCTAAAAAAATTGTAGCTGTCCTGATGATCATGTAGGACTATGACAGCCTGTGACGGTAAGTTTGGTGCTGTGGTGCTGTGTACGAAATTAATCACATTTAATCTCATTTTATTTTCTATAGACTAATGTCAACCACAATATTGGCTCTAAGTCCATCAGTAAATGTGGTTTGTGCTTGAAATATTTCACACATCACTTAAGTGTTTATGCATCCTAACTTGCTGTCACATGGCTCTGTTTTGACAGAGAACCTAAGTAGTATGAGTATGTTCAAGAAAACACGGTTGACCTTGATTACTGGCAAAGATAATGCTCTGCAGATATCGAAAAGCTTATAGAAAGATGGCGGACAGGCGGCGTTAGGTTGTGCATAAAACAGAGTCACTGCTGCAGCGATAGTTGGACTACTTGTGATTCAAATTTACAACAAAGATCCGGTGCTTATATGCCCCGTGGTATTATACAGCCTTTTACTGTAATGCACATGCTGCGAGACAAATAGTTACTAAACACAGTTAATAAGAGTGCCAGTAAACAATAGGGTAATGTTATAGTTGCTAATGTTTTCTCCTTCCTTAAAGCTGTTCAGGATAAGGATATGTCTCATTTTCCAAGTCAGTTTGAGGCCTCTGTGGGTGTGATAAACATTTGAACTCTCTGTGAGCCTTATGTTAATTACAATGCGTGAGTGATTGTATTAAGGGAAATTGTTTCCTCAAGTTTTATTAGAAGGCAACATCATAGACAACACAGGCCCTTCGTGTAATAATGTGTAATGCTTCGTCCCATTCACTTTTAAAACATTTCAAAGAAATATTTAAGTTTTGGGTGTCCTGCATATTCTTTTTCTCTTCATGTATTATTCATAGACCACACTTCTTTGTTTACTTGTTATCAGCACACTCTCACATGCGCTGTTAGTCGCTGTGCTGCCATGCATATACTAACATTAGACCACATATTCAAATTAAAGGAAAGCTAGTATAGAGAATATCTGATTTTGCTTTACTATCTAGCCTCCATTTAGAAAAAGGGGAATAAACCTGCACCATCATACTGTTTAATAAATAATGGTCAGCTATCTGAATGACCTTCTGCAACATCGAAATTGAGAAGGCAAGTAAACTTTTTGCTTTGGATATCCTTGTTGGAAAGTGGGAAAGTTGTACTATCAGTCCAAAAGTACAGAAGGAAAAAGTCAAACTTATACAGTGGGGCCACAGAGGTATAAAACAGAGCTCTTCAATAGAAAGCTCTTTGGTGGAGCATGTTTTTCTTCTCTCCAAATAGAGATACAGAAACTCCTTTTTCAAAGAAAGAGAAGCTTTTGAACAATGCTGATGGGAGCAGAGATGGAGAGGGAGACAACTGAATAATGAGAGGATTTTCACCATTTATCCATTCCTAATGGGCATCCCCAAATTACACAGCTGTTCATGTTTTGCTCCATCTCAATAATGTTAGTTAATATGTATTATTACTGAATTTTAATTTGTCATTAAGCTGAGCCAATGAAATATGCACTGTAAAACTACTCAATTTCAGTGGTAGAGGTTTGACTGGGGCATTTTGCAATAATGGTGTCTACACCAGGCATTGTCTTGCCATATGAAATTGCAACTATGTGTGTGATCAGATTAAACCATCAATTCTATTCTTTGTTTTTTATCCTGTATTTCCTCTATGTTGTAAATGGTACCTCTTGTTTAGATGACAGCTTTGCACTTCTTGGCATTTTCTTATTCACCTTTGTGAGGTCGTCACCTGGAATGGCTTTCGGTTAACAGCTGTGCCTGTCGAGAGTTAATTTGTAAAGAGGCAGAGTTGGTATACAGTGAATAGTCCTATTTGAGTAATATTATGGCAAGAACTACTCAACTAAGTAAAGAAAAACAACAGTGCATCATTACTTTAAGAAATGAAGGTCAGCCAATCTGAAAAATTTCAAGAACTTTGAAAGGATTCTAAAGTGCAGTCGCAAAGACCATCAAACGTTATGATGAAACTGGCTCTCATCAGGACCTCCCCATGAAAGAAAGACCAAGAGTTACCACTGTTGCACAGGCAAAGCAACCAACAAGTGCTCGGCACCTCTGGGAACTCCTTCCAGGCTGTTGGGAAACATTTCAGGCGATTACCTCATGAAGCTGATTGAGAGAATGCCAAGAGTGTGCAAAACTGTAATCAAAGCAAAAGGTGCCTACTTTGAAGAATCTAAAATCTGAAACATATTTTGGTTTGTTTAACACTTTTAAGTTTTACTATATGATTCCATCAGATATAGGGAAAAAAAGAAATTAAATTAATGAATGGGAAAGTGTGTCCAAACTTTTGACTAGTACTGCATATTAACTGCTTGATCATAATATCAAAATTAATTTTAACTTCACAGTTGGTTTCAGTTTTGCTAGATGCTTCCAAAAACAGTTTTGTTCAATTAAGAATCCAAAACTCCCATAAGTTATAAATGTCATACAATTAAAAAAACAGAACAAACACCAAATTCTACAACTCAGAGCGGTGGAAAAAGAAACGTTTGATACGTGTAGCTTCAAAAATTAGTTTAATGATTATCAAAATACTAGCTGATATTGTGTTTACCAGCAAATTAAATGATCCTTTTGCTGTTAAGTCAGCCTCTGGCATTAAATACTGCTGCTGTTTTTAAAGCTGCTGGCGTCACAAAGTTACGTACAAGGTGTTCTTTAGCATCGTTGCTGGCACACAATGGGTTAACGCTAGAGATGTACTCCTACAGCTTTTTCCATTTCTGATCCAATACAGATGCCTCGGCTTCAGGTATCCGTTGATACCGAGTACCGATCGGTTACCGGTGTTAAATTAATAAACTGTAATTCTCACTGTGAGAAACAGACTGGGAATCATTCTTTTATGTACAAGTCGAGATCCGGCCTGACTTACCGTTGCTTTTCTCAGTTTATAAAATAAAATGTAGAAAATAAACTCATTCAACAAGAAGCACTCCACGAGTACAAACCTCTGCTGAGGGAGCGCACTCTCTGGGCAGTATCAGTGTTGTATTTTATATATATTCTGCTTGTTTGTAGTGCAGTAAAAAATCACACAAGGGCAGCATGACAGACCTTTACTTTGATTACACAAACATTATGCTGGAGTAGGTAATATTATATTACAGTATACTGTATTTCTAGCTATCTCATTCTCTGACATTTTGGGGTCAACTTGAAAGAAAGGGAGATGTGAAATGCAAAAGTGAGATCAGATGTGACATATTTAGATTCAAACTATAATGTGATATAAAATCACCATATACCGGTATAATTTCCTAAATATTGCCAATATAAACAATGCAGTAGAATTTTAAGCATAGTTTTAAAGATCAGGCATTTTATGCAGGTTTGATCTAATAAAAATTTCACCTTATTTGACCTCAAAGAAGAGGTCAGAGGTCCAAAGTAATGTGATATTTAGAATCCCAATATATCATTCCCTATATGCCAGTATGTTGGCAATACAAACAATGGCAGTAAGAAATATGGTTTCAAATAGCTCTGTATAACATTATTTTCACCTGACCTTCAATTTGTTGACCTTGAGAGGTCAGATATGTTTACTTTCTATATGTTGACAATACACACAACACTAGTTTCTAAGTTATGAGGCTTTTTTTTAAATAAATTTTTTTTACCAATAAATTATTAAGTTGACCTTGAAGACCTTGGTGGATATTAGTAAAATTTTACTGGATTGTTAACATGACCCCACTCCCCACCTCTGCAAAGTTTTATCAGAATTAATTCAAAACTTTGTTTTGTGTTTACAAACAGAATGATGACAAACATGCATGCAAATGTTGCCAAAAAAAGAGTCCTTGGCAGAGGTAATAAATACATCCAAGAATATGAATTTATCTGCACAAAGGGCAGACAGACTTGTTGCAGTGAGGGAAAAAATAAAGCAGCCTAAAACATTTGAGGAATGCATATATAGAGATATAGAATTTAATTGCATGAAAAGGTAAGAACATGGCAACCCACTGCTGCCAACATGACAACAACTCCTGCCAAGCATTTGAGTTTACAACAAAAAACTCTGATTTTCAATGGGTAACAACAACGTGATAAGAAGTAAGGCTTGTGGCATCGCAGCCTCCATCTCTACCCTCATACCTGTTAAGATGACAGAATCATTTCTCTGGGATGTTTGTCTACTGCATTTCCTTCAGCTCTCAGTGTAAAGGCCTACTGACTTATTTAAAAGTAGAATGGGAGGCAGAGCCTTCAGCTTTCAGGCCCCTCTTCTGTGGAACCAGCTCCCAGTTTGGATTCGGGAGACACTCTCTATGCATTTAAAATTAAAACTTTTGTAGTTAAGTGCTGGATCAGATGACCGTGATCCAGCCTGACCCTGAACCCTCCCTTAGTTATGTTGCTATAGGCCAAGGCTGCTGGGGGCTTCCCATGATGCACAGAGTGTTTGTTCTTCACTCACCTCCTTTATCTCTCTCTAGGTTTATACACCCCTCTGCATTTAATCATTAGTTATTATTAATCTCTGACTCTCTTCCACCATGCGTCTTTTGTCCGGTCTCACACTCCTCGCCCCCAACTGGTCACAGTAGATGACTGCCCCTCCCTGAGCCTGGTTCTGTTGGAGATTTCTTCCTGTTAAAAGGGATATTTTCCTTCCCACTGTCGCCAAGTGCTTGCTCATTGGGGGGGGGGGTCATCTGATTGTTGGGGCTTGTTCTCTGTATTATGTATAAATAAGATTAATTTGAACTGAAGTTCACTTTGGGGTGTTTTTAACCTTACAGGCCGCTTTCTGGTTATACTTTTGGTAACATTAAAATAAAGAACTTCTGTATTTCCTAGTTAGGATAGAGATTAGTCTCAGTATGTGAGCATGTAGCCTGAGGTTTATATTGTTTTGGTAATTAGGTGACTCTGCAGTGTCTGTGCGTGTTCACAGAGGTTACTCAGAAAATACATAATGTGATGCATTACATTTAAAAAAAAATCACAAGTAATATGTAATATAGTGCTTTTTCATCAATGACAGCACTTGGTTGGTAAACACTAGCAGTTAAACAAAACCAGGGGTTAAAAGTGAAGGTAAAAAGAAGTGAAAACAAAAGAAAAAATCAGCAAGTGCAAAACTCAAACATTCTGTCACTTTGCAGCTCTAAAAGACCATGTTCTCCTGAGGTGTCTGAAATTGCTACAACACCTTGTACATATCT